>APFE031359608.1:228159-266997 GCA_000404065.3 Pinus taeda | reverse complement strand
AAGGATATAATTCAACATCAACCATTACAAGTACAACGAGAATGGAACCATAATGATAGTCATCTATTATTAATAATTCAACAAAGGAGAATACAACCAGCGTCCTGACGTCAAGTCCTCCTTTTGATGGGTGCTCAGCTACACAAGTCTTGCAAAAGCTTGAAGGGATGAGGGACAAGCTCTCTCTCTCTTTAGTGACAAAGTCTCCTTACTTAGGTAAAGCCTTATGGATACAAAGAAGGCTTCTTACAACTCCAACCTTTCGATATGTTCCTTTCAGCACAAGTATTGCCACAAGAGTCAGAACTTTCAGAACTAGAACTAGCTTGCTCAAGCCATGGGAACAAGCTTTTATAGAGGAAAGGGAAGAGATAAGGTCAATCCCCCACAATCATGGATTTGGTTTCATCACTTGGAAACTTCCATGGAATGGTGGCAAACAACTTTCCATCCAAGGAGATTCGAAGCCAAACCATCCTCACTCAACTTGGAATTAGTTTGGTGAATGAGGTGGACAGAATCTTCAGAGGTTTGAGTGGTTGAAAACTTTTCCCAACATGGTTGGTGCGATTGCGACTCTGAGACAGAGCACCAATGGCGCGCCCTTTCCTTAGGATTTTCCCCATTGGCGTGGGCATAACACAGGGCACCAATGCTAATGCAAAAAGGGCTATTTTTAGGGGCAATGAGCAGGAGATGTCTTAAGGGCATATGAAGCTCATGTTTAGAGGTAAATAAGGCAAGTGGTGTCAAGTCTTCTCACTTCTCACAAGTCCTAGAATGGGTCCTCCAAGATTCCGGAGAGGGATAATAGGGACGGTGACAAACGGTGACAAATTACTATGTAACAGATGCCCCCTAAAGCATGAGGTCCGAGAGAGAGGGGTGAAGTGCTTTACAAGAACATGTGTGACTGAAACATTGCCGCCAGAGAACCTGCGAAAAGAAGTACAACTGACATCTCAAGTACATGATATATATGTGGTATGGGCACAGCCATCCATAACAGAGTATCAAACTGGATCCCAGGCATGGACGCAGCCATCCGATGAGGATCTATGAATGGACTTAGGTATGGTCGCAACCATCCAATGAATGAGTCATGTAATGATTACAATAAGCCACAAAATGCAACCTGGATGTAAAACATGCACAATCCGGGGCCTTGCGCTCCAACTCCACCCGAACATAGTACACGTTCAAGCATGTGAATATGGGAGTCGAAGTCGAACATGCATGAACATCGTCCGATTACCAGCCAATGATGAAAGTTGTTAACAGACGCGAGAGGTGCCACCAATAATGATGATGGTCCTCAAGGTACTATAGGTACAATCCATGGCGTGCGAATGAAAGAGCCGGTGTCGAACACCCGTAGAATCATCTGATCGGAGGCCAATGATGAAAACCTCGTGTCGAACACGAAGAACCTGCCATTGATGCATGCAGGCTCCAAGGTACCTGAAGGGAGTCTCTAGGTCACCTTCCTGGATAATGAGCTGAAGTCAACAGGAAGTGATCTTCGTCGAAGGTGGGCCATAATGTTTCCCACATCATCGACATGAGACGGAAAGAGACAATATGTTTTGTGTGAGATATTGGAGGGAGGTTGAGTATTCTTGTAGAGGCCAACTTCTCTTGAACATACCAGCGGCACAATGACGGATTTGGCAGTATTTGAGTTCAAATGATCAGGGGTCATGATGACGAGATGATGAGCAGATGAATGGTCAAATAGGATAACCCAAACCCATGGAGGCAAATGTGAAACGAGATGAGATGTCCCCACCCAGACACGACTGCAGAAAGTGCCATGTTCAAGAGTGACATACTGTCGATGACGACAATTATGATTCCTTTATTCCCCCACCATTTCTGGTGAGTACCCCAGTTATTTTTGGATGACAAGCTTGACGGGGATAGCATATGCTTGAGGAGTGTCATTTCGACGGAGGCCGATGTCATTTAAGTTTTAACGAGTCTGACAAAGGAAGAACTTGGTGTCTTTTCATGTTTAGAGAGTTTGAAAAGACAGCAAAAAGAAAACTCCAGGGATGTCCTTTTTCATAAAGTTGTGTCTCTCGAGCCCGAAAAAGTATAAAACGATGCTCGAAAGAACCGCCCGATCATTACGATCGAGGAGTACTTCTCATAAGTAGTGAAATCAATCTGAAAAAAGTAAAAAAGCAATTGATATCACGTCGTTTCGTTTCCATTAACGAACCTGAAATGACAAGGGTCCGACAATCTTTTCATGCTTTATACGGTCGGAGAAAATAGCTTAAAAACGACGCCTCTTATTTACATTTAAGGAGTCAAGAGGAACAACTCGGCAATATTTTCATCTTTAAACGGTCAGAAAAGAGCTGAAAGAAGACCTCCATTTTTATTCTCTTTAGTGAGTCAAAAAGGAAAGCATACTCAGCAATCTTTTCATATTTTACGAGTTAGAAAAGAGCTTAAAGGTGACTCAGGTGTGGGTTCATTTTTACACAAGCTTGAACCATGGAGAACTCTGCTTGGATTCGGTTTCATGTTTGCACAAGCTTGAAACAAAAAACTATGCTTGTTATAAGTTCGCATGCCCCCAGCATAATGATGCAAAACGAGGTCCATGCCCCCCAAGCTTCATTGCATTCAACAAAGTGGATGGAATGAAGGTTCACTTTCGAGATCTTGGAAAGACTCGACTTGTATTTTACGAGAGCTTAATCAAAAGACTCGATTGGGAGAGGGAGTTGTTTCATTTTTTAATGAGGTTGACACAGTAAAAGAACTATCCTCATAACCCTTGTTTCATTTTTTAACGAGCTTGACACAAGATTAGGAACTATGCTCGAGATACAAGCCATTTCATTATTTTAATGAGGTTGATACATTAGAAAAACTATCCTCGAGACTCCTTGTTTCATTTTTTAGGGAGCTTGACATAGGAAAGTGAACTATGCTCCAACCAGACCTAATTTCATTTTTTAGGGAGCTTGACATAGGAAAGTGAACTATGCTCCAACCAGTCCTAATTTCATTTTTTAAGGAGCTTGACATAAGAAAATGAACTATGCTCCGCCCGAACTTCATCATAACGAACACGAAGTCGGGGCTTCCAAGAGTGGCGCTCCCGGTGGGAGGTCAATGTCTCGGAAGTCAGGACCCAATGCCCCCAGGACACTATGCATGACGGTGACATTGTTGGATATAGGCACGGGAGGGGTGGCCACGTAGTTGATCTGGGGTGAGACAGATGCAACTGGTGGATGAGAACCAAGAGGGAAGGGCAAATGTGCCGGAGGGGCTTATGGACGAATGAAAGATAATTGATCCATTGTCACTATTCTTCAATCGTGTGGAAAGCAAACCACATAGAAAAGTGAAGAAACAAGGGCTCCCATGGCATACACATAGTCACGACCAAGGAGAAGACTCAAGTCTAAAGAACCTTGGGTAACCGAGACGTCTATATAGATAGTCTTGCCTCCCAAAGTGATAGGGAACTTTGGAAGGATCCCTAATGGTTGACTCATTCCTCCGTCAAAAGCGGTGAGATTCGGTGCGATAGGTATAAGCGATGGGGAACCCAAAGCCTGCCAAGTAGTAACGGGCATAAGACTAACCGATGCTCCTTCATCTAACACAATGCCAGGAAGCGCCATATGGGAGGCATAGGCGGTGACCCAGAAAGGCACATGGGATGGAAGGGGAGGGGTAGTCAAATGACTCCAATATAAGGAAAGGACCGAACTACTTGGTGGGGGAACCATATGGTTTCCCCCCTTCTCGGAAGGAACCGAATCGGAATTCTCCGGAGAGGCTGGGATGGGAAAACCATTATCAAGCTCAGGAGAATTTGATGAGACAAGAAGAACATGGGAATTTAGCTCTTCCGAAACAGAGTGGTCGATAGGAGGTGAACTCCAGTCGACACTCTTTTCGACCAATGGTTGGTCTGGAACAGGCTGGGCACAGCCAGGTTCGAGAAGAGGGGCCTGGACAAGAGAAGAATGTGAACCAATCTCATTGTCGGGAGGCGAATGATCTACAGCTGCAGAAAGACGTTGATATCCAATGGGGAGTTGGGGCGAGGGAGCTGGGAGACTTTCCAAAACAGTGGAGGCTTTATCCATGAGTGGACAAAGGTGAAGGGGATGATTGCCTCCACAAAGTCTGCAGGGGATTCGAATCTTCCCTTTTCCCTTGCCATTCCCAACTGATGAGGTAGCATCATTGTGAGCCTCAGAGGACGATGAGGGCTGGGCCGGATTACAAGACCATATTTCTAGTACCCTGGGAATTCCAGGACAGTTGCGAAGAAGATGGTCCTCCTTGCATAATTGACAAGGAAATTTAACCCTCTGCGGAGGAGTGGAAGGGGGCCCGACTTCAGGTGTACTCGAGGAAGTAACAGTTATACTTGTAGCCTCTCCCTTAGGAGACTTCTTCTTCTTGTTCTTGTTCTTCTTCTTCTTAGCCACCTGGTTATTCGAATCGAGACTTTCACCAGGCGAAGTACAATAAGAAGACATAGAAGTAGGCGTCGAAGGGGAGAGATCCACCTTAAGATCAACATGATGTTGTTCAGGTGGAGGGAATGATGGAGTAGCAGCCAACATGATAGGGACCAAAGAGGTTGAAAACAACCAAACAGGCAACCCGACAGTTAACCCCGGAAGGGATAACGTCGCCATATAAGGAGCACAAACATTCCAAAGAGGAGGGAAATGACTAGGATTCCCGTCAGGAGGGGAACTTGGGTTGGTGAACCCTGGAAAAGTTGCCATAGCAAACAAAAAGAATCCTACTCAAGCTAACGCACACAAGATCTAACCAGGTAATGTTATCATGGCCGAATAAATTTTTAAGACACAGGAACTAAACTTGACCTTTTCATGTTTCAAGAGTCGAGAAAAGGACGAAAAGATGACTCTAGTCTCCTTCGCATGTTTAATGAGCACGAAGTGACAAGACGCTCACTGGCACCTTTTCTTTTAAGGAGTCCGAAAAGGATCAAAAGTGACTTCTCTGGAGATTCTAGGCAAAGGGTTTACCAAGCATTCCGTAAAACTGCTTATACACCTTGGAAATCGTATGAGAACCAAGGACTTTCCGTACTGCAGTCAATCTTCCTGAATGTTGTGCTCGGTGCGTTATGGCTCACAAGGCAGCAGACTCGGCTTCCTATGGATCAAGGATGATAACCTAGTGGAGTCTCCCCATATACTCGACGGTACGTGGGAGCACAAGTCCGTACTAGACCACAGTTGAGTCACAAAAGGAGGAATCACCCAAGCTTGAGTGAAAACAAAAGTGACTAGGTTTAACGACGCTGGAGCACGTCTCTAGCCTAGACCTCTAGATGTTTGCGTTAAGTTCCAATGCATTTTTAGGTTTATTCAGTTTATTTTATGGTTGATCTTGAATTAAGTTTTGATTTCAGGCCCTACCGTGTGATCTCTCACAATTACTTAGATGCAAACTACATGCCAAAGAATACCATTTTGTTCGATGAATTCTAACTATGAGAAGGTTAAGAATTTTTCGATCAAACAAAATGAACACAAGCAATCAAAAAATCTAATGCAGCTAATGGCAAGGAAACGAAACTTTTCCTTTGAGAATACAAATCAATGAAATGTTTTTTTTCCCTTTTAACTATTGAATGCAAAAGATATTAGTTTGAATTTTTTTTAATGGCACAAAGCACTTAAAATGAATTTTGAGAGACAGCAACACCGAGCAAAAGGAATAAAATCACTCAATGAAAACACAACAAAGTTCCCAAGACAACAAAACAGTTTTCCAAATCAAAGGAAAAACAAAGGCTTGTACGAGCTATGTAATTTAAGCCCAACAAGGCAAAAAGGAATTCAAGCAAGAAGGAAGCAAGTGTGAACTGATCGATCCAAACAATTGTGATCTATGCTTGGTAGTGAAGAAATCGAATCAACATAAAAAAGTGGTTCAATAATTGACACTAAAAATCAACCAGCAACAAGCAATGAAAAAGCCTCAAGGAAATCAATAAGAGGGTTGTGGATGAACCTTGAATAGACAAGTAACCCAAGCAAATGGTTTCTCAATGAAACTTCTAAAGGGCTAGGTCACATGGTCTAAAAACACAAGACTCACTCGAATGAAATCAAAGAGAGAGTGCCCCTAACCAAAAGCAATCAAAACAAGCTAATGAGAGACAAGAAACAACAGGGGATAAGAAAGATTGGTGAAATCAAGAGATAAAGTTATAAAAACAACTTTTCAGGAATCAGCGCAAGTTACACACTGAGAACCCGCGATTATCACTATGTCAGCGCAATTTTTACACAGACAACCCGAGATGTCAGCGCAAATTTTACACAGACAACCCGCGCTGATCGCAGAAAAACATAGTCGTCGCGGGAATTAAGCTAGCAACCCAAGGTCAGCGTGGGTAAAAAGCTAGCAAGTGGTGCTGACATCGCGACTATACACGTCTTTTCCGCGATGATTCGATTTCCAGGATCGTCGCGACTGTTAGCCGTAATTACGCGATGAACAGGATGTTGCAAAAGGGTGAGCGCGATGACAGCGCGACTGTTAAAATTACATCCGCGATGGAGCTCAAAAATAGTGATAGGCAAATCAAAACTCCCAAATCAAAACGGCCAATCTTTCAATCAAACAGGGGCATTTCCCAGATCAACCCAGGAAATGCAAGAGACTGATAATTAATCCCCAAAACTTCAAAAAAATACCAAAACAAACCTCAAAGCAAGAATGAACAAAAAGGGACAGAGGCTATCTCCACAGCGGAGTCGCCAAATTGTTGGAGAGGTAAATCCCCTCTATGGATAGAGGCGATCCCTACTAGCCCAGAACGGGTCTAGCAACAATCAATCAATGCTATTATGCAAGCTCCTAGTTGCAATTAAAAAGTGTGTAATGAACACCTACTTGGATTCAAGCGATGCCGCTCTCGCTCCTTTGCTCTGGTCGGTCACGATCCTCCACTATCCTCGTGGATGGACACCTGCACATGCAAAGAGAAAACAAACACAAGCGTGAAATCTAATAAAAGAAACTATACATCAGTCAAAAAGGATGTAATTCACATTAACCATTACAAAGACAAATGAGAATGGAACCATAACAGTAGTCATCTATCATTTATTAATCAATAATAGAGAAAGGTACAACCAATGTTCTGACGTTGAGTCCTTCTCAAGAGGGTCTAGCCAACAAGTCTCATAAGCATTCACCCTTGGAGGTAGATTTCCCAAGACAAACAACTCTCTCTCTCACACAAGACAACAAGACTTCACAACCTTCCTTAAGCTCTCTAGCAATCCACACTTACACACCAACTGCCTATTAGGAGCAGCACTAAAAACACTATGAATTCCACTCTGTCCAAAACTATTCCCAAAAACTAGCTGCTCATGGCAATGGTAGAGGTTTAAGTAGGAGAAGGAGCCTCCACGAAAGGTGGGAGGATGAGCTTATCTCCAAGGAAGGTGGCTCAAATGAGGAAACAAACATGCCAGAGAAGGGAGGGCGACATTTACAAGGCCAACAACCAGGTCTGGAGTCATCTGGAAGGCCGGCTGTTAGAACAAATTCGCCCAAATTGGATCAGCGCGGGTCCATAACTGCACTGGTGCGCTGACATCATAGCTGAATAACAAAGAAGTTCATGTCAGCGCGATCAGATATGAATAACAGACGCGCTGGCTCATCAAATCCGACCAACGCGGGAAACAGGTGTACTTCCGCATTGGCAGCACGTTCGGTCTGTTATGGAGCGCCCATCAGCCCGGTTATTTTGACAAAAGTCGTGCTGATAACAAAACTTTGCCAAAGTGGGTCATTTGGCAACATTAGAGAGCATGAGCATGATTATCTTGGACTCATGACACAGTAGGAAGACTGACAAGGAGACAGTGACAAATCTTATTCCAGTCTAATCCCATTTTTCTAAACGGACGAGTGCGTCAAACTAGTTATATATCCTCCGTGGAAACCTACCCTATACCTAAATTTTTCCTGTCAAAGTTGACTAGGGTGCATGCCCCCTGGGTTTCAATCACAATCACCAAATCGCTTGCGCTCATCACATTGAAGGACTCAAGATGGATAAGACATTCCTTGCACAAAAAGACCAGTTAGGGATGGCACTTAACTATTAGCTATGTGTGAACTGGGGAATGAAACCTGGTCTACGAGCTGGACCACTCTGCCTTCATGTGGAAAACACATCACTCGAAATATTGAGGAAACAATAGCTGCCATACTATAAATGTAGTCACACCCAAGGAGTAGATTGTAATCTAAAGGTCCTTGGACTACCATTACGTTTAGATAAACGGTTTTCCTTCTCAAAGCTATAGGCAAATTTGGAAGGATCCCTAACGGTCGACTGGTTCCTTTGTTGAAGCCTGTTAGATTTCGCATCTCAGGTAGAAGCGATGGCGAACCAAGTGCTTTCCAAATAGTTGAGGAAAGGATACTCACAGAAGCCCCTTCATCTATGATAGTACCGACCATGACCATTCTATAAGCTTGTACTATGATTCGAAATGGTACATTAGACGGTAGACGGGGTCTGCCTAGTAAATTCTAGTCGAAGGAAATGACTAGGTTGCTTGGAGATGGGACCAAATAAATGGCCGGATACATCTTTGATGAACTTCCTTCCTGCAGTAAAGGAATGGGTAAATTGCCCCCATGTTCATTAGATTCTGTGTTTACAAAAAGAATTTGAACGGTGTCATTCTCATTCTCTTTGGTGACTGTATCATTTGAAGGTAGACCTTCTGAAGACAAGACTAGGTCGAATGCCACCTTGACCTGTTGACTTTGGTCCAGTGTCGGCTCAGAGGGTTTATCTTCAATGATAGATGCTTCTACCGACCACAAAGGTGTGTCAATCGGATTTTCAACTAGTGATGGACTTGGCAAGAGTTTCTTGTATCCAAGAGGAAGTTGTAGCGGTGAAGCAGGACAGTTATCCAAGACTCTTTTAGCTTCATCTAGGAAGGGACAACGGTGGACAGCATGATCGCCTTCACACAATCTATAAGGAATTTTAGATCTTCATTTTTTTCCAGTGACTTCATTTTCACTAGTTGGCGGTGTACTTTCAACATGATCGTTAGAGGTTGAGGACACTGGATTGTGCAAGCGGGGAGACTAGTCCCTTAAGATCCATGGGATGCAAGGACAATCTCGATGATAGTGGTCCCCTTTGCAAATGAAACATGGAGATTTAGGTTTGGACGATACAGTGTGTGGATTTTCGCTAGATGATTCTTGGTTGCCCCCTTTCACCATTGGCTTCTTCTTCTTCTTCTCCTTCCATTTCTTCTTCTTCTAAGTTACTTGATTTTTAGCTTCACCAAGTGAAGAGGAAGAAGGAGAGGGAGAACCAAATGAAGTAGAAGGTTGGGGGCTAACGCTAGTATCATCCGGTTGCTGATTTGATTGCTCAGGAATCATAGTGCTTTGAATGACAGAGGTCGAGAAGAGCCATACTGGCAGGCCAATTGTCGGTCTTGGAAGAGACAATGTGGCCATATGAGGTGCACCAACATCTCCCCAAGAGGAGAAAGGACTAGGATTCCCCCCAAGGGGAAATCCTTGGTTGGTGGACTCCATTTTCTGAACCTAAGATCAATGAGGGAACAGGGATGCTATTCCAATTAAAATAAATTTTATGATTCTTTGACACAACTTTCTTTTTCAATTTTTAAGAGTCAAGAAAAAGCTAAAGATGACTCTAGTCGCCTTCGATTTTTAATGAGCCTGAAGTGACAAGTGCTCTGATAGACCTTTCTTTTAAGGAGTCTAAAAAGAAACGAAAGTGACTACTTTGGAAATCTAGATGGAGGGATTACCAAACCAATCACAAAACTGCAGAATACTTTTTATGGTATGGAAGTCAATCTTTTCGAATGATGTGTTCAGTGCATTGCGATCGATAGGGCGGCAGACACGGCTTCCTAAGGATAAAGGATAAAGCCTATTGTGGTCTCCCAATATATACTCGACGGTATGTGGGAGCACAAGTCTGTACAGGTATTTGTCGTCTCAAAGAGGAGGAATCACCCAACCTACGATGCAAGCGATAGTTACCAGGCTTTACGACACTGGAATATGTCTCTAGTCTAGACTTCTAAATGTTGTGCGTTAGGTTCCAAAGCATTTTTATGTTCATTAAAATTTATTTTACAATTGATCTTTCTTAAGAAGTTTGCCTTTAAGGTTCACCGCATGATGTAGATATACAACTCCTAAATATGCAATCTAAGATGATAAATAGACGTTTACTTTCTCTTTTTGCAATGAAAATCCTAGCTACTAAGGAAAGAGAATCAGAATTCTTTCAACATAGAACAGAGAGCACACACTAAGATGCATTGTCCTAAATCAATTTCCACAAGCAGTCTAAATGCAAATGCATATGCATCTATTTGGTTTCTTCTTTCTTAATGTGTGAATGACAAAAAGAATGCTAAGTACAAATCTGAATTATCTTTTCAAAGCAACAGTACTAACAATTTTCTTTTCAAAAGATGAAAGGAAGATAAGGACTACACTTTGCGATTTTGAATTGAAAACTGCTTTCAACACTTGAAATACTATTAATTCAAATCAAATACAAGAGTAACAACGTAATCAACTATCAAAAAGAGGAGGATTCTTTTCTTTAACTGAAAATGACACTTGCAACACTTTCAAATCAAAAGACAACAGTTTGATTAAGCTACTGCTTGTAAAGGAGAACTGTAAATGGCCAAAAATACATAAAAACATTCACAATTCTTTGTACAATGGAGGTTGAATGATGCAAAGGAAGGGAGTTTCAACAGTGGTATACTGATCACAAACAGCAAACTCCTTAATAAAGCTGAAGAGAATGAAGAAAAACCAAAATCTGGAGGCAGAAACAGTTTTAAATGATCATTGCACCTGTAACACAAGGAAACAGGGATGCATCTCACCTACAACACACAAGAGGTGCGATGCATCCAGACTGTCAAAAGGAGACAGTGTGATGGTCTAGGGACAAGATTTTAACTTGGTTTTTGGTCATAGTTTGCAGCTTAGTTCAGGGATTTAGGTTGAGCTAATGATAGTCAGTAAATACAAAACATAGGGGTTGATCTAATGAGGTTACTTGAGCCACCACCAAGGCACTTAGGATGTTTGCAAGTCAGATGTTTAATTCATAAACTAACCGAGAGATTAACTGAAGCAGCATTTATCTACTTTGCAGTTGCATAGAAAAAGTAGTTCGAAGGCTAGCTTGCATAACTTTAGGCTCCATTTGTAGTTTATACAGTAAACAAACTAAAAACAAGCAAACAAGCTATTCACTCTCCAGTGGAGTCGCCATTTTGTTATCGGGAAAACTAGTGTCCATTTAGAGCTACTAGTCACACTAATATGGGTAGCTATCTTAGAAACAAACAAACTAAAGTCACTTGTGTTTTCCTTTATGAGAAGCAGATGAGAGAGAAGCAGAGAGTACCAACCTCAGTCTTCTGCCTAGCTCCTTGCTTGTTTCCTCTCCCCTTTGACAGATCTTTGCTGCTCCTTCCTCGCTTGTCCCACTTCAAAGAACACCTGTAGAGTCAAAGCAACATAATACCATCAAAGCATAGAGATATACAATCATAAACAATATAATATCAAATATATATTGACCATACAAATGCATATATCAACTCAAACATACAAGAATTTGGAGGAAAACTCAAATATCTTTATTGATAGAAGTGGTAGAAGAGAGGATTACAACCCATTGATCTAACCCAGCGCCATCCTCCCAGCATGAAAGCCCTTCTTCACCTCATGAAAAGTTAGATCACCCAACACTATGATGTTCCACAAAGAAACCAACAACACTTCCTTACAAGATGCAAAATTCCAGCCTTTGCATCTCTAGGATGAGAGATCCATATATAGATGTTTGCAGGTGGGTGAGTCAGCTTCTAGGTTTTTTATTAGTGTCATTTCTCTAGTAGTTCTCAATTCCACTTGGAGATTTCATGATCTCTTACTCATCCCTAGGCGAATTCAGAGAGGCAAGTGTTACAGGATAAGTTTCTGGAAGATTCCATGATCATCCACCTTGCAAACTATCTTTTCCATTTGTCTACTCTCGCCCATCGCACCCCATAGAAGGGATTTTCGGTATGCATCGCACTTTTACCATGGAGCAGGTGAGATGGTCCAGTTTTGACCAGTTCTGAGCCATTTTTCATGGAGAACTTCTGGGAGATGATGTAATCAGCTGACCTTGTTCCTTTAGGGTATGAAACAACACTTTTATGGACTTAGAAGCCCTTGGTTTATGGACATATAGGATTGGGGTTACAATGCCCAAATATGTCTATAACAGGCCAGAAATGCAAGAATGACCATTATGAAGACACCATAACTGAGTTATCTTAGTTTTAAAGTTAGGGAGATCTTTCGGCTGTTGTAACATTAGAGTGAGTATGAGGCTGCTTGAAAGCCAAAGTGATCAAAATAGAGAAATGAACAGTGGAGTTGCCGGGATGTTTACCATAGAAAAGGTAGTGGAGTCACCAAGGTGAGAGATCTTCAACCCACATGTCCCTAGATCACCTAATAGGGGAAATGTAAAACTTTGTCGTACCCTGGGAAAAATATTCTAATCCTTTCCCCGACAACATTGCCAGAAGATGTTGTGGCTAAAACATGCATATGCAACACAAATGCAGCATAATACAGAGAAATCCCCCTAAAGATAACCTATGGGTTGATTGTAGACCAGTGTCTAGGGTCATCCAGATCAATGTGTCTCAAATGAATTTTGAATAGCAAGAGACATCACCTATGTATCAAACATGAACACGAGAGAGTGGTTATTCTTCCCAAAGATGTAAGCCAATGATATAAGCCTCGATACACAGAAGTAGATTTCATTAATAAAACAAGATAGTGGAGGCCTTGCACTTAAGAACTTCACATTTTAATCAAATTGCTTTAAAGTAAATGATAACAGATAAAGTGAGGAAAGAAACTCAAAATTATGGAGCTTACAACCCCCAGAAATTCATACACATAGCATGAGCTTGGAACCAGAAAGCTGATCTACTTTCTGAGTTAAAAAAGGAGTATTGAACAGGCAATAGAAGAAAGATGACTTCACATCCTATAGTGCTGCCAATGTAATTTCGAACCCTCACATAGGCATGTGCATTTAAAGAAATACAAATGAATATGCAGGAGAATTTAAAGACATTAAAGTTCTTATTGGCGCATGAATAGGAGGACTGAGGAACAAAAAAACAAGTAGTTTTACAAGACAAACAAGCTGCAAAGTTCAGAAGGAGGAATCACCACCAATCTGTGGTATTCTGAAGATCTATAAGCTATCATAGGATTTATAGAATTGGTCTTTTTCTCTCTAGATTTTCGAACCCTTTTTACAATATCAGGACCCCCTCTTTATAAGAATGGGATAACCAAGACATTAATGATTTTTACAGGAGCATTCATGGGCTGAGGGCTTCTTTGTCAGATCAAGTTGCTTTCTCGGCTAAGGAAGGGGATCATCTTCAAGCTACACTGCCTCTTCAAACTCTTAAACATGATTCGTAAATCTTTGGAGTAAATGAGCAGAGAGGAGGATCCTAGGGACAAGGAGGAGATGTCAGAACATCCTTTATTGTGAAAAAATCTTATGAAGGCCACATGCTACTACAATGGGTGATTTTAATGCGGTTGATGTAAAAACAGGCTGACATAGTTACTTCATATGTTTTGCCTGAATAAATTGATCGCTGCATTCAAATCTTTGCTTCTGCCCCTTCAAGCTTCGAAACAACTATGTTTTCCTTTTTTTTGGTGGTGACCAGGGATTCTTTCACTTCAACATTTAAGTCTTCTAAATAGCAAGCAGGAGCCTTTCTTTTCAATACAAATATCCCTTTTTTGCATTTTAGGAAGACGCAAAATGTTATGAAATGCAGCCTATAATTTATCACATCCAGGAGAAAACCCTCATATTGCAATCAACGCTTCTCCATTTTCTCGCCCTTTTTAACTTTTGGCACATTGTGATCGTTGATAATACAAATTTCCAGACCCGAAGGCTTCATTAACTATAGTTTATAGTTTATTGCATCGGGGCTCTGTTATCGCATCACAACCTCACCAATAATACTAAGACCCAAATACGTTGATCGTCGATAGTCAATAGCTTACTTACATCATTGTTGAAGTCATCATGACATCATCATTGCCATGTGTCACCCTATGAGTGGTGCCACATGGCACCCAGAAATAGGCTGATTGGATGCTTGAAAAGGTCGAAAATGAGTGATATGTGTCCCCCTACCACATCATTGCTGACGTCATCCACCACATCCGCTCCACGTACCAATAAGAAGTCGCCATGTGGCCCCTTGGAGGAGAGAGAAAAAGGCCTGTCGAGGCCTTGTTTTTCTATTTTTTTCTTTGTTTTTCAGAAATCCACCTCCCTCGACAAGTTTTTTTTATATATCACAATCGGCCTTCGCCTCTGCCAATAATCCTTAAGGGAGGACACCTTGGACTTTGCTGATTGCGATATCGACATGTGTTGTGATCTGTTGGTGTCGATGTTTATGTCTCTTGGGCCCGTCAGTCAGCTGATATCTTTGTCTTCATGTGATGTGATAATTCCTCCAGGCCCGATTTCAATTTTATTTGAACACCTAGCCATTTTTATCCTTTTCATGCTTTCGAGCTTTTTCAAAGGGATAGTTCAACTCAGTGTAACTTTTGATCCAGGGATCCTTTTCTGGATTTCTTTATACCATTGGAAATCTCTTTCTAATCACTCTACAATGTGGAAGGTTCCATCAAGCTCTGGTGATTTCCATAACTCATAAAATGACATTTTCTTCCCTATTATCTTGCATCCCAGACCTCTAACCTTCATCAAGACACTGAGTGAGTTGTGAGTATAAAACTACTAACATAGAAAAATGTTGCAATTGTGGTATTGCGGACCCGCCGAGATAATTAACTGTAACATATACAATCCCACGTCTAGAACCTCCCACTCATCGCAATCAACAAAATTCAATGACTAAAGGTCTTATTAACATGGGAACACTACGATTGCAATATTGCGGACCTGTCAGGGTATTAAACTTTGATATATAAAATTCCCACATCCAGGTCTTATCGCAATTGACAAAGGTACATAACTAGTGCAATTTGACAAACCCACTGGGACCTTAAACTGTAACACATAAAATTAACGCATCTAATAGTCTTATTGCAATCAAAACTTTACCAGTGGTAACAACATAACAACAGGGTGTTTGGTGCGATTTCCGGGGGGTGATTCTTAACCAGCACCTATTTTTTTTTCCCGATAGTGATATGCAGGACCCAATGGAAACCTATCACTTGGCGCTTCCCCATTCGTTGGGACCCTTTCCATGTCATCCAATCCTGCCACATAGACAAGTCAAACTTGAAATTTGACCTGCTCTATCTTCTGCATACAAACTCCGATTTGAGTGTCATTCACAACATTGGATTCAAAATGATGAACCCTTGAATATGAAACTGAGTTTGACTAGATTATGACACTTTGATTTTTGAGCATAATTCTGAGCACGTGATGAGATGGACACCTTTACACATCATACTAGGTTGTAGAATGAACCTCTAGGCTCGATTATATTTCTATGATTAAATATGTCAAGTTATTAAGTTTCCAATTTTATGATGATTTTAGTGAGCCAAAATATCTCAAAAATAGTTGCAGCTAAACATATCATATTTATTATTTCTAATCAAGGATATAGACCATCGAGGGTTTTTTATATGACTTCCACTTTACCTCTTTGTGGCAGCCTATCTACCATATTTTTTGTGCAATTTACTTTGCACGCAATTGTTTCAATGACCAAACTCTATAATCATATTTCAATAACCAAAAAGAAAATAACGAGAAGCTAACAACCAACTGTAATAGACACAGTAGAACTGACTGCTAGTGTCGAAGTTGCACCAAAATCTGGTGTCAAAGAGGTGCCAAATGCTGGAGCGGAAGAAGCCTGTGTCTAAGGAGTCTTTGTGGCTCCAAAAAACACCAGTTGTTGTGCTGCCAAACATTGAAATGCCAATCTACGCACCAAACAGACTTGTGCTTCCAAAAGGCCTCCAACTAAATCGATTAGTATTTGTTGCAGTGTTGATCTGCCCAAATGGTGGTTATGCTCCAAATGGATTGGAACTTGGTTGTCCAAATTCTGCTAGTAGGAATTAAAATCAATCACACTAATAGACAAATTATTGCAAATGATAAAAGGAATGAAAATCACCAATTGCAAATGTTACCATTTTCCTTGTATAAATGAATTTACCATTTTGAAAAATCTTTGATACATCTCGATTTTATAGTCCACAACTGAAATCTACAATTTTCACAAATTCTTACTAAATTGTAAATAAAATCAAGTAAAAGATGTTGGAAAATGTAATTCCTACTTGTTTCAGTTGTGACTTTCTGTGTAAAGGAGTTTGTTCCTATTCTATAGGAGTGGTTATATCTATATGTCCCTAGTTTGATGTGTGGTTGAGATATTATCTCAAACAACTGATTGTGTGTCCAAGATAGTTTCCCTATCTTGAGACAACACTTCTTTTATATATGTAATATCATAATTGATCAATGAAAATATTTTTGCAGTACTACATTTTATCTTAGTATCATAGTCCATTTAGGCTTGGTCCTTGGCCCCTCCTAAGCCAAGGGAAATAGAGAGTTTGTTTGCCCTTCTTTGGTTTTTGACTTTTGGTTTACCTGTCCTTGAATTGTTATAGTAGGAGCCCTCAATCGTAAGAGGATCAAATCAGAGGCAACGTTTCTCGATGGAGCGATCTTCTCCCTTCTTTTGTGATATGCGTTTTCGAGAAAAGAAAAATTTACTCAGATCGGAGACAACGTTTCTCGGTGGAGCGATATTCTCCCTTCTTTTGATATGCGTTTTCACGAAAAGCAAAATTTACTCAGATTGGAGGCAACATTTCTCAGTGGAGCGATATTCTCCCTTCTTTCGTGATGTGTGTATTCGTGAAAAGAAAATTTTCCTCAATGATCTGTGCTCATAGTGGTTGAGTGATTTGTCGATGAGTGTTTTGTTTTGAATGTGTTTGGGGTGAGTGATGAGACACATAGCCATGGTGTGGAGCACGACGTTGGTGGACTGGCAAAGCGTGGGCGATCTGGTTTATACAGTGAGGGTGGATAGCTCAATTGAAGAGCCGACTGGAGGTGTGAAGCTTGTGCCTGCTCCATATCTGTTGTGTGTTGAATCGTTGTTGCAAAAATACTCCAATTCCTTTGATCATGGACTTGAGATGTGTACCATTGTTGGAGACGTGATATTAAAGGAGGTCGTGGAGTTTGCATAGCAAAAGGCAGCCTCTGGTGCAAAGTGGTGTTATGGATCTGGAGTGTGCAGTATTTGGAAAATCCATGGGGCAATGCGAAATGCCAAAGTCATGCTATTATGCCTATTCGTGATGGTGTAGGTTCTGAGAGGCACCATTAGTGCTGGGAATATTAGGACGCCAAAGCAAGACTTTAATGATATTCATGAGCATCTAATCACGGGAAGGCAGGGGGAGTCGCACAAGGTCCTGACGAAGGTCGTTGCAGAGAGTTCCAACAACAAGACACCCCTGATGATGAAAGAAGAAGTGGAAGAACCGGAGGTGGAGCGAGATCCAAGTGTGCCATACAGCTTCGGCCCCAAGATCTTTGACTAGGACGACCAACGCAGTCAATGGATTTTGGAAAATCCTACATTCCTTGATTTTTTTGCTTGGTGGGCATCCTTAGATTTTGCTGGCCATAGGTTCAGCTCCGGCCTTGTGTGAGAGTCCCGTGGAAGATTTTCTTCTAGTTGAAATCGCCGAGTAGTAGAGTTGTTCCATTTTTTTTTGAGAGGTCACATAGCTTGATGTAAGGGGAAGCATGGTACGGTGGCCTACTGAAAAATCAATTTGGTGAGACACGTTCAACTACAGAGTAGTGAACACCAATTGAGTTGACCATCATGGAAACTCGTTGTTTGTTATCAACATTTGGGTTTGATTGTTTCCAATTTGGATCCCGTGATTAGTAGTTCTGCCCTCTGTGCTTTTTTGGGAGACCGAGATCTGATTCACTCTGGAAATGGTCATGCATTTACGAATTCTTCTCATCAAGCTATTGACTGCAAAAAGAAGCAAGGGTTTGCTAAGCGTGACCAAGCAATTTTGCGAGGCAGCGAGGTTTGGTGATCGAGTCTGATGGCTGGCAGTGATGGTGGAATTCAGCATCTAGGAAAAATCTACACATTGTTGAGTTGTGTTATGGAACTCCGTGCATTATAGATTTGGAGGAACATACTTTCTATTGGATTTGTGAAATTGTTTTGCTTTACATTAATCTCTTATGTATGCTTTGTGTGGATGATGTCAATTCATAAATATTGTAAATCTGGTTAAAAATTGGATGTTTTGTGACAATTAGGCCAACTATTATTACGAGTTTGAATCTATGTTGGAATTGGCCATTCCAACAATAGACAAATTTATTTGCATAAATTGTTCACTACCAGATATAATGAAGACATGACAATGAATATGGAATTAGAGGAGCTATATCAGAGATTAAAGGATGATGGACAACAAAGTTAAGGTTTGTGTGGGTTTCTGGAATAGACTCATGACCATGACAAAGTATGAGTGACATATTGTAATTAGAAAAAATCCACATGTCATATACTCTTTTGTAATGGTTAGTTGTGGTCATGAAATGTTTTATGTACTTGCTGTAACACCTAGAGAGGCATGCATGTACCTTTGTTGTGTGTTCCCTTTGTTAGAGAGTTTTAACACCTTGGAAGAGTGCGTTATGCGGGATGGATACACTTGGGTGGGTCATATTAGTTTTAGGATCCATGAGGTGAAGTTTTATATTTAGGGGGAATTCATCGAGAGGTTGGATGAACCATGTATGTGAAGGACTTCCTCGTAAACTGGCGGTTGTAACAGTTGGGAACCCATGCATTTCAGTAGATGGTTGTTCCTTTATATGAACATCGACAATTGCATGAACAACGTACAATGTGTAATTATTAGACTAGACCAGATGTAGATCTTGCAAATTGATATCGAGATAAGTAGTCATTAAGGGGGAGTGTTAGAAAATGCAATTCCTACTTGTCTAAGTTGTGACTTTCTATGTAAAGGAGTTTGTTCCTATTCTATAGGAGTGGTTATATCTATATGTCCCTAGCTTGATGTGTGGTTGAGATATTTTCTCAACCAACTGATTGTGTGTCCAAGATAGTTTCCATATATTGAGACAACACTTTTTGTATATATGTAATATCATAATTTATCAATGAAAATAGTTTTGCAGTGTCAAATTTTATCTAGAGATACATTTTGAAAAATAAAAAATAAAAAACATAGAACATTTACAAATATTTTTAAATCCAACAGTCTATATATATTCTGCAAGACATTTATTACTTTAGTTTTAAATAGTATTATCACATAATACATGATGCATATTGATATGTTCCAGTAATTAGATTGTACATTGTTTTGTAAAATGCTTTAGGATGAATTCATAAAAAAGTGCATTGATTCGACTAATAAATGTAAGAGGCAATGCCTCAATGAGCATGCTAACACACATAAATCAGTGGACGAACAATATGTTTTCCAAGTAACCATTCACTATCGCTAATGGCCTTAGACTTATAGTATGTGGACTTTGGAATCAAAATTCTCTATACACTGCATTATCAATACTTAAGTTACCGGCTATACTTTTGAATATGGTACACCTTGTAAATTTAAATTTTTACAACCACCACTTTATTTTATCAGTAATTTAAGTAATGATTTGAGGTTAGAAGATGAAGAAAAACTTTAAATTTATTTTTTTATGACCAATTCTATTGTGGAAAATTCTCAGTAGAAAAATGAAAAATAAGACTTTACAGGAAAAATCAATGTTATATTGAATGTGAGAAGTATTTTCCAAAATTGAGCTTGTTAGATTATTAACTTACTCCATTTTATATCCATTACTAGTTTCCTCGTGATCGTCTTTTCACTTAGCAATATCAAATGGCATGTTTAACTCTGAAAGAAGTTTCCATTACCAGTTTTATTTTACACCAATCTGATAGACGAACAAACCACAGCTTGTACATTTAAATTTTTACAATTACCACTTTATTTATTCAACGTAAGAAACCATGTTTAGTAACAAAATAGTCAAATTGAACCATAACAATAAACAAAAATTTCCAGACAGACCCCGTATACAGACAGACCCTTTACACATATACCCACTTGCAGGTGACAAATCTCAAAACAAATATTCTATTAAAAAGGTAAAAATATTGTTATAGTAATCATCACTATCCATAAAGAGAAAATCCTTATTGATATGGTGAAACTTTGGAAACACGAGATATATTTTGTGAAGTATAAATGATTTTTTTAGATGAACATAGAAACAAAGAAAGAATTTGTATTCTTGATCAAGTTTGAAACATAAAATTTGGAACTGTTCACTATCACATTCAATATCCTTTCAACATCGGTGTTTAAGATTTGTGATAATTCGGAGTAGTGTTTATGAACTTTGGTCAGATATGCAAGAGGAAAAATAATACAAAATTCTTGTTATGGTTGCATAAATAGAAAATTGAAGAATTTTGTTGTATGACTAAAAACTAAAGTTCAAAGAATGAGCATGACACCTAAGGAGAGAAGACAAAGTCGCTAGTTGAAGTTTTGACTGGCTTTGTTTTTCTTGTCGCTGCTGTTGACATCCATAATCTTATTTAGAGTGAAAAGACTGTAAATTTGGAGATTGGGTAACACATAAATTGTTGTTGTTTTTGTTTTGCAAATATTCTTAGTAAAACATCTGAGCTAATCCAAGCAGTAGTTGCTTTAGAACTAGTTTGTTTCTAAGGCAACATTGCAAGGTGTTGTTATCATGAGTTCTTATAATGCAATTGATATAATGTCGATAAAGAAAGGAGTTTTTTGTTTGCATTTAATGCAAAAGATTGACATATAATCTATCATTGCAGATGGTGACATTAGACATCTGTAGAGTGCACAAACAAGCTCAAATGGTGTAGAGTATGCATTTGCAACCACAAGTGTTCCTTGCACTTGTTGGAAAATAAAACTAGTCAACAAATGTATAATAAAAATTAACTGTGAAAACAACTGAACATGTAGGATGAATATAGTATTGGATATGTACTTACTTGGATTTGTCTCTCAATTAATTTTTTGAGATCTTATTCTATTTCAGTGTTTAAATGTGTGATGAATGTGGTCTGTGTTGTACGAAACTATTTTTCCTTAAGGTATTTTCTTTTTGTTATGTTTTTGAAGAGCATAACATTGAGAAATATAGGGGTAGCAAGATAGGTGATTTCACTTACGTTGATAATTGCTCATGATGTATTTAGTTAATTTACTTAGCTTCTTCTTTCACTTGATTATATTTAGTTTTCTTTTCATCAAACAATTATCAAACCATAAAGAAAAATAAGACAAGAGGACACAAGATATAGGCTATCAACCAGGGCCAAAACCTCTCCTTTTGAGAGGAAAACCCACAATAACTCTTCTCTTCTTATATAACTTCAACTAACGAATTCCAAGACCTATGACCCTTGACCAAGACCCCTCCAAGACCAAGTCAAACTTTTCACCGATGAACTCCTCTTCCACAAAGTTAATGATAGTCAAACTAGCCTTCCAACAACTGATTTCCTCCTTTTCGACCTCAATTTCGAACCTACACTTTTGATTGTGATTTTTGTCCCTTCTTGCAGTAACCCTAGATTGCAAGTGTGACATAAATAGGGTAAGGATTGTCTCTATTCTTCTTTTCTTAGGTAGTAGATCTCTCTTCAACATTTCAACTTGAATATTAATTCTTTCTTTACCCTTCTTGTGGCTCCTTGATCTGATTGTAACTCAGTCTTGTTGTATGTGAAATGATTCCCTAATTTCAGGTTGTACATGTGAGTGTTTTTCCAAAAATACTCCTCAAGAAATCTGACTTTTCCTTCATTCTATCTTCTTCCTTCTTTGTTGGATCTTCTAGTGATTATAGTTCTTTAGATCGAACTCTTGTTGTGTGCTTGGATGCTCTTCAAAGTGGTCGACTAGCGTCATCTATCTATCTATATATATATCAATTTCATGTCCAACTTATAGGTCAACTTGTCACTGTCTGTAGGCCAACTTGACACTTGGAAAGGTCAACTTGTCGTGGAGAATTATGACAAGGTCTTTGAGGGATATTGACACCATTTTAGACTCAAATAAATTTTATTTACAATATGTAACATGCCTAAATGGGTCTTCCATACATGACAATGAATCAATTGACTTGTAGACATAATGACAAGCCCTAGAAACACTCAATGGGTGCTTGACCTAAATTTTTTTTTCTCTTGAGCATGAAACCCATGCCTCAAGACTAAAAATGATAAATTTATTTTTCTCATTACATTAAATACATAAAATCATGATTATATCATTACAAAGACCGAACCTAGTTACATATTTCAACGCTCTCTCTTAACTGTGGAGGTATCCATAATCCATACAAGGTACTTGGACATTCTCAATCTAAATAATTCTCAGAAGAAGAGTTGGATTGGTAAGCCATCTTAGAAGATTTCATCATATTAACCAACATTACCACATATCAAGGGCTTAACTAACAACTCTATCTATCCACAAGATAAGAGCAAAATTCTTGTGAGACCAATGACTGATAGACACCATCATCATTGTCTCTCAAGGAACATACCCTACCCAAGTTTTCATAGATTATGTCTGCTTAGTACTCTTCCTCTCTTGAAATAACATATCCTCAAGGAATTTCCTCCTCAATTACTCTTATCTTGGATGCCCTACCTCATCCTAAAAGAGTATCAAAACTAGACTCAAATGCTTACCCAATTCTCCATTCTTTCTTCACAATATGAAGACAAGAATGATGTGTCTATCTCTCCCTATCAACTAGGGAAGATATATCCATTCCTATAAAAGGAATGTACCCAATCTCCCTCTTATCCTAGGACTTTTCCAAGCTCCCTCTTAATCAGGGACTTGTTACCAACAACAACTCTCAACTCTTTAGTGGATATCATTGTAATATCAACTGCTTGTAGGGATCCTCCTTTCAATTTCATGAAGTACATCTTCTTCATTATGGAGCATTCATATTTTTTAGGGAAATGACCATCCATCACTTTCCTTCATGAACCATATCAATCATGTTATCTTTCGCTTCATCATAAAGTGATCTTCTAGTCCACATCTGGCTTTTTTTCATACAACTACCTCTTCCAAGTCATGTTTTCTTCAGGATCTTCCATCCTAACACGAGTGTTATTTGTAGGTGACATCTACAACTCTATTTTAGTAGCCCTGTATCAACCCATCCAAATTTTGTTCAAAAATAAAAAATGAACATCAAATCAAATTTACCTTTTGTGATGGCTTTTCATCATGACATCTGCTTCTTGGAAAATCGACGTCCTACATATTCACAAACACATATCCAAGACTTTATATGTCAAGGGTCCCCTTTCTTTACAAACCTTAACAGGGTCTTCATACTTTCTCTATGGAGATGTCATGGCCAATTATTCTAGTCATTGGATGTTGATATCCTTTTTCTTATGTGACCATAGTTGCATATTTCACTATCAATTTTTTCTTTCTTCACATATTGCTCCCCGTGAACTTTCATTCATGGTTCCTTCATCTTTTCTAACTACTTCATATTCCATATGAGGAATTATTATTTTGCTTTATTCTTGTCAATATGTGAACCATGCCTTCGTGCATCTAAATGAAGAGATTCCATTTGTTTAAGCATGCCCATGAGGTAGAGAATTTACCCATGTTGTCAACAACTATATGGTGACATGACTTAATCTATCAAATATATATATACCTCTTTTCTCCTTTCAGTCATCCAAACTTCCTTCAAAAACTTCCTTTTCTAAAGTACTTCAAACATCTTGACATGTTGTACTCCCTTGTCACCATACCATCATCCTTCTAAATAATGGATTCCACACAAGGTGAAATGATGAGCAAGACACTTACTTCTCCCAAGAGAGGTGAGCCTTCTAATGAAGGTTCAAACATAGGATCTTAATTATTCTAATTCTACAAATGCTAGTTTCTAATGATGATGATGTGTGATGAATTCTTTTTACCGTGCTAGATGACTTTATCCATATGTGCTACTCATGCTTTTAGTGAGGTTATGTTGGTTTATATTGGCCTGACCCAAGTTTAGAGATGATTTAGTTGAACAAATCTTGGTACTATTGGCCCTTTTGGCAATAGTCCGTAGAGCATGGACTGAGGTCTCATCCGAAGAAGTATGGGAGGGTGCTGGAACTAGGTTTCCGCACCCTAGAGATTTCTGATGGTTTTTTCAGTGATCCGCGGTTTGACCCTGCGCTCACATCACTACGTGCACCTATCAGTACCTCGCAGTCTGCAATGTTGCCTTCACACAACCCTATTCAAGGAGCGATTCGTGTTATTACCCAAGTTCGTTATTATTAACCTATTATTATCCGATTATTTAACTTATCTGTATGAGCCCAATTATACTTAACAATGTTCAGCGTTCATACAAGTGCGTGTGACAAACAAAACAATATAAATGCATAGAAAGTAATAAAAAAACAGATACACAGTATTTGAAATCAAACTTCTCTTTATTATTCTTCTTCTTGAGTTACATACTTGACTCCGCCCTGCACACTCAACTGCAGGGGTCCGTGCACTCAGTTGCAGATTCTACTAGGCCTCTATGCACTCAGTTGTAGATCCTCTTCCTACTATTATGACCAAAGATACTTAGACTTCTTCTCTATCTAATTCTAGATCATTACATCCATTCATCCCTTCCCTTACGACTTAGAGCCTTGCTCTTATTTATACAATCCCATGGTCCACAGACCATGGGTAGGCCGACATGCCATTACACTACAACACTTAGGGTGGACAACCCTATGACTCAATGTACATTTCATGCTCTGTGCCCGCAATTCGTGGAGTCTTACAACATATTTGACCAAAACCTGGGCTTTGAGCCCCAAAACATGTTGTGGGGGGGATTCCATGCCCAACAGGCCCCCAACACAAACATTGTGACTCACCCTTGAGTCACTCTATCAGCGCGGAGCCCCTCCAACTAGTCCCAAATTGCTCGGAGGTCCATAACGCACTGCTCTGCGGTTTGTTGGACTTGCTTCATGCACTCTTTCGAAGCCTCTTTTTCAGGAGCAAATCCTTGCCTTAGTGTGTACATCCCCTGCATATGTGCAATCTTGTCTTCGATATCTGCCGTGATCGTGAAGACCTCATTAATCCATGGATGGATGTACGCTTTGAGAACTTCCTTTTTCTGTCGTGCCGCATCCACCTGCTCCTTTAGTGCCTTAGCTTATTGCATCTTCACGAGCCGTTGAGTGAGGAATACTGTCTGCACAGTTCCTTAGACATTGTTGTACTGTTCCTGAAGTTTGCACACCTCTGTTTCCAGGTGTTATATGTTGGGGTCCTCCTGCAAAGATGTTAGGACTGCAAATGCTTGTTCCAACATACAGGTATAGTCTTGTACTGCACATCCAATTTCTTCCAACCCTATTTGGATAGCGCTAGTGCGCTATGCTCTGACTTTCGAGGGAGTGGAAGGCTATGCCTTCAACTACATCTCAACGATTTGAAGATTCAGCTCCAGTTGAACCTTTGTTGTTTCTACTCTGGTTTCGCGGACATTCGTCACCAACCTGTGGAATCGCTCTGCTACTAGTAGATCAGTTGGGATGGCTAGCTCCGAGATGCATTTGCAAGCGTTGTCTACCACCTGTTCCAACCACTAATTCTTTGATACCAGCTCATCACGTTGCAGGTTGAGTTGTTCGATGTTTATCTTTTGCTCACTCAAAACCTGTATTGCACGGCCCTCCCTAGTGTGGAGTTCTACTATTATTCCATCCTGCAGTTGGTGCAATGTTTCTCGCAGAAGGGTAGCCAAATTGATACCAAGTCCTTTGATCTTGCTATTCGCAGCTCTCTCAATATCATTTTATGCTGCTAGCGCTCCTTCCGACAATATTATGGTATTGGCCATCCTTGTGCGTAGCATATGTTCTGCTGCTGATGTACCTACTGTGACGTAGGTGGACAAGGTACCTTCCTCCGGGGGCCGCACCTGTAGTTCCTGCAGCTATGCCCTTAGGGCCCCCAACATAGTCTACTGCTCCATCATAACTTCTTGGAGTGCTTCCTTAGTGACATCGTGAGCCGTCTCACCGATGTCATAGAGGTCTCCTTCAGTTAATGTGATCGGGTTGATGGCCAGCTTTGAGGCCTTGACCTTTTTCTATGGACCTGATATCTCTGGGACACGCAGTCATTTGAGTTGGGTTGAAGCAGTTCCTAGGTTTGCACCCTCTCCTACAAGGCCTGTGTCCTCTGCCTCCTGTCCTGCAGACACTTCCTGGCCCTCCTCTGCATGCGTTGTTGCAGCCTCTGTTGTATGTGCTGCTGCTGCTACTTTGGCGGCCTTCTTTTGCTTTGCAGTTGTCTATGCCACTTCATGGGTTTCCCTGACCTCAGTTGCTGCTTTTTCGTTGCACCTTTTCTCATCTAGTTGGGTGACATGTAGCTTGGCATCCTCCTTCCTTTTTTGCACTGCTGTCTTCTCTAATTCCACCAAATCTAGGGTGCGCCACTTGGGAGGCCATGTTTCTAACACTATAAAGATCGTGTCGTCAGTGGCTATGAATGGGAGCTTTGTCCACTGCTATGCCTAGATCCTTTCGTGCCCTGATGTAAATATTGTGCATGTCTGCCTTGAAGTCTACAAAACTCTGCAAACTATTGTGCATTGTGGGGGATAGGCGCGGCCTCCTATTAATCCACATCTAGATGCTCACCTCCATGAGCACCCAGAAAATCTTTGTATCGCGAATCCGCTTCACGTCCTTGGTAGCCCAGAGCGAAGCGTACTTCGTAGCCTCTGGTAAGTCATGCTCAATGCTCGGGAATTGACTGCCCTATGATAGTTCTCCCGCTACCAACAATATGGATAAGAGAAACCATGCGTAGTGGAAGGTCTTTCCCTGATCCTGGGCCTCCTTGCAGTTGAGCAAAAATTCTTCGCAAAGGAACTCGACCTAGTTGAATTGGAACCCTTTCACACATTGTTTGTCCAACACAACTATCAGCGTTGGTACTTCATCACCGCGACATTTTCTCATTACTTTAATGGCCAGGAGTTGGGTGGCTATGTGCACCCCTTTATCCTTGATACTGTTGATGGCGTAACCCCTCTTTTTCTTCTCGAGCTTATAATTTTCTTCATGGCTTCTACGAGATCCAAATTGCCACTTTTTCCTGTTAGCGTCATGGGGTCCTTTCCCTTACAGGGAAGCCGAGAAATTCTATGGATGAGATCTGTTGTGATGGGAATAGACTCCTCCAGCCATAAGTACCCATCATGCACCAAGCAAAGCAGTTGTTTGATGACGAAAATGGCGATGGGCGCATGGTCAAACTGTGGTATCCACAGCAAATGAAGCAACCCGACCTTCTCTGCACCACGCAAATATTTTTGCGGTTGTAATGTGATCATCGGTCCCTCTGTATTCTGTTTCATTAGGCTCTCTGTCTCTAAGTGTGGGAACTTCTAGCTATCCGCGAGGTCCCAGTCTTCAAATTTCAGGTTAGGCACACGTCCTAGGAGAAAACCCTCAAAGGTAATTCCATTTGGGAGGAGCAGGCTTTGGAGTGCACTCTTCGTTGCATCTGGATCCTTTCATACCTTAACTTTCCCTTTTCGCAGAGGGACATACTCAGGCAATTTTGCTATATAGTGCATTGGTTGGATGTCCGCCTCCACATCTTCTTCTTCCTCTACCTTGGCAATCAGAGCCTGTAAGTCCTCCTCCTCTTCATCTGTCTCAATAGTGACAACCTTACCATTTTCCTCCATTGATAGCTTACCGAACCATGGATTCCTCGGGGACATACGGACTGGTCCCATTGCCTGCTTATCTTTTTTCGGTCTCGGCATCCGAGGTGATTTCAGGATTTCTGGCGCAACCCCAGTACCTTCGGGAACATCGTGTACTGTATGGGTTGATGCGGCCTCACCGGTGGTTCCTTCTTCAAAGCCCAAATCTGCCCTAGTATCCGTCATCTTGTATGTACTGTATGCGGTCATTCGCGAACTTAGGGGCTCAAATATCGCTTGGCGCTCAACACTTGGTGCTTTATTCAACTGCTCAAGTCTCAAGTAAACAAATTTTGTCTCGTGGCTAGCCCCTGGAGTTTTATAGCGCCTTTGGAATTCAAATTCAACTATTCCCCCCAATTTTGGACCATCAATGCTTTCTTGGCAGTAGATTTTCCAAAATCTTGCCCATAACTATTGTCTTAAAAGTCTGCTGCCTGCTCCATTTGGCCTCAAACCGAACATCCTGTCATGAACACTGACACCAACGGTCACTTCCCAACCTACCCACGTGGCAATGCACCCCCTGTTGGGTGTAGGAATTGCACTTAAGCAAAATCCTCAACACTTAATTGTCAACCCCCGGGATTCATAATCTTAGAGACAAAGCACAGGCAATGCCAGAGATGACATGAATTTTCCTGATATAAATTCCTACTTTCTTAAAGAAAATCTTGCAAAATCGAAAAAGTAAAATATAACTGAATCATCAAAGTAATCTAGTGCTGGAACAAGAAAGAATGCATTTGCAAAGGAATCAAAATAAAAACACAATTACTCCAACTGATCAATTTTTAATTACTGAGTATGTGTTATGTTTTTCTTTAGCAGAGACACTTGGCAGTCTCATAGAATGGGCCCTTAAACCTGCTTCTTTAGAGATTTTCTTCTTGCACTAATATGTCCTGCACTATCACAGTGTGCTTGCACTAGTGTAGGAACAGGAGGTATAAATGGTGTCTCTACCAAAGGCTTTTTACTTCATGCAAGGGCTCAAACTTCTAGGGTTCAGAACACTCAGATCCTATGACAAGAAACTAGTTCTTGCACCAGATAAGAGCTTCCTGCACTTAGCTATTAATTCTTAAAATGAGTGCTTAATTATTGCAAGTGTCAAATTAAATTGCACACATAAAAAGTGAATGTTCCTGATCTTAACAGAATGCAATAATGAAGAAACAACCAATATACATTTATCCTGTCATAAGCATTTAATGAAAGAAAAGAAGATTGCGGGAAGTAAGCTAAAAATTCTTGCTGCAACACACCAACGTGCACTGGTGCAGGTTCATTTCTCCTGCTTGGACTAGGCAGGGAAAACAAATCAAAAGGAATTGCAGGAAAGGAATATCACACCAACGTGCACTAGTGCAAGTTCGTTTCTCCTACTTGGACCAAGCGGGGAAAACCAATCAAACAGAATTGTAGGAAAGGAAATATCACACCAACGTGCACTAGTGTAGGTTCATTTCTCCTGCTTGGACCAGACAGGGAAAACCAATGTGAAATCAAGTGCAGGAAAAGAAATTGTAGGAAAAGGAAGTTTATCTACTTCACACAACGGATTTGCTTTCACTCAGACATGAATGCATGTGCTGGAAATTAAACCACAATTGACAATGTAAACACAAATTACAAGGAAACGAAATGGGGTAAATGTGCTGGGTTGGTTGGGCCCTAGCCAACCAGCATATTTCTCTTTTAAATAAAAAAGTTGCTCAGTAACTTAGATCAGACTCATTTGTTTAAAGGAACAAATAAGATTCAAAAAGCATGAGGTGGAGCTCCTTATTCCTATTAATTCACAAAGGCAAAGTACATCATGAAATACAGAGTCTATCCCAGATTTGGGCGATAACAAGAGGTAAATATCCCGTTTAGAAACACAGTCCTGTTACCACCTCCCCCCCACGTCCATTCGCTCCTCCTTTTATAATATGTTTACATGATAATTAATTTTATCCTTTGTAAACAATCATGGGGATTTCATCCCAACTAATTCTAATTAAATAGAATATCAGTACAACCATTCCCCTATTAAAAAAAATAGAGATTTAATACAAATTTTCCAAATCTAGGCGTTTTCTAGATTTCTGGAAAAATTGGTATTTTTAACAAATTGCCTCCAAAGACCTCTTCGTATCTCCTCAACCGTTACGCATTTTGGAAAACGGCCCACACCTTACTCACTTTCCTATACTGGGAAGAAAACCCATGTTTCAGAATTTTGAGATTCACAACTATCGGCGTGGAAATCGAGGAGTAAATCGGTTGTCGAGAAAGTGCTGTGAATTCAGGTGGAAGTTGTGAAATCTGAACTGGTGCAGGAATGTGTGGTGCATGAATCCTACTGGTACTAGTACAAGAATGTGTGGTGCAGGAACTTCTCCTCTATTAGAATAGGCATATAACCAACTTTGTAAACCTGCAAACACACAAACTATTATTAAATATGCCTTTAATGTTTAAATCTCATTAAAATAAAGGAATAGAAAATACTTACTTATTATCTCCGAGAATGCACAAAACTATGACAATGACTAGTCAAGCTAAACAAAAGCATGACTGATTTCGAATAAAAGGTGATATAAAATAAGGCAAAATAGAGGCCCAACACCCCCCCATGCGAGGGTGCGAACCTTGTGACATGTTGACTCTGTGCGCACCTCCCTTATCGCGTAGCTCCTAAGTAGATTCTTTTATAGTCCCACACTCCCTTTCAACTGCCTAGATTGTTGAGTCTGTTCTTCCAATGGCTAGTCAGGTGGTCACACCACCAGTGCGGGGCTCCATTTCACCCCTCATGATAGTCCGTGTAAAACCCTTAATTACCCTCGCTACAGGCGGCGTCGCGTGCTCTACTGTATGCAGTGCATTCCCCTGGTTATTGCATTTGGTGATATGTGGTCCTAGCCATGGCAGTAGACAAATCAGTTATTGGCGATAGTATTCTAATTCATTAGTATGATCATCACACCATGCATTTCCATCCTTGGTTTATCGACAAGACATGCTTTCTTGATCTTGTTTTCCAGCCTCTTGACCTCTGCGTCCATCAAAATGCTTTTCTTCCTTAGTCGTACCCAGTCTTTTTCGAGTTCGCGAAGTCTAAGGTTCCCTTCCCGAATGGCTTCTTGAAGCCTTACGTGTGCTACTTTGCACAACTGTGTAATTTATTCATCCTCAGCTTCACACACCATCACACATGCAGGTGCTATTACGTGTGGATTCCTCTTTGCATGCTCTTAAAAAATTGCGGTCCCTACTTTATTCCAAAACCTTGGAATCGTTTCTGCGGTCAGGGTTTTGCACATGGTCCTATAGGCCTATCAAACCATTGGTATGTGTAGGTCCTAGTTAGTGCGTTTCACCCAGTGAACCCTGTTCAGCACTCCACACACCCTGTCGAATGCTTCTCTGTGGATAGTCCTTAGTGCGCTTCGCCTTTCGTATTGCTGTGTTTTGTTTCGATTCTTTATTCTAGGAGTGGTGTGTGCTTGTGCGCACTGCATGTCATATGTTTGTACCCATCGGGAAAGGTGGGCGCACAAGTTGTTCTGCCCCTGGTAACCAGCTTTCATCCTTAGCTGGAGTTTTCCAAATCGTAGGCACATCATCCTTCTAAATCCGTGCCAGTCCTCAAAACTTCCCTGATGCGTACCCCACCACCTTGCGCGTGTTGTGCATAGTGCTCATTTCAGAGCATCAAACCGCTGCTATTCTGGTACTACACTTTCAAATTTGTTTAGGAAGTCATCCACCACTATCAACCTATCATAGATAGGTAGATCCCTTGCCTCTGTTGTCACTTAGTGTAGAGATCTAATCATCATGTTGCAATTAAGCATTGTTACTTCATGTGGCCGATTCTGCTAGCGATCTATTTCTTCGTCTGAATCTGAAGTTGTGAAGCATTTGTGCTCCCACGAAATCCTACCATCTACAGTCGGGTTTATCCAATCCTGTTCTCGCGTGGTTATCTTGCAGATGCAATCAATATCATCATCACTATCATCGTCACACACCGGTTCAGTGTATCATGCTCCTTCAACTGGATCTAATGGTACTACTACGTGTAGTGACTTTTCCTCAAAAATCATTTTGTGCTTCTTCAGGTCTATGACTCCATTCATATCGGTGGCCCAGTCTATTCCTAATAGCGTTGGATAGGGATTGATGTCATTGACAATCTCTATCACTTCAAAATCCTCCTGCGCACTCACACCTTTAATATCCACTGTTACCCCTTGCAATCTTCCCATGGGAAAGATCTTCTATTGGTTCGCCATTCGCAACTGACTAGGAGACCATTGTAGCGCGGGTCTACCCATGCGTTCCCATGTTTGTTTCAGCAGTACATTTGTGTCCGACCTGAGATCTAGGATTACTTGATCCATTTCATACTCATCGATTTGCGCAGTCAACCTCATTTCCCTTCCTGTGTGTAATGCATGCTTTCCAAGTTTCTTGATCACGCACGATTCTCCTGACCCCACGCACCTAGTAATAAGTTCCTGTAGTCCTTTTACTACCTTGCTATTGCGTAGCAGTTTCATGCATGTCTCCAGAAAGGTAGTGAGCATTGAAGGATCCATCCCTAGTTCTAGTTGATCCTTACTACTTGAGGTGGAGGCCTCCGTGAAGCTCTTCTTAGCTTACATGAATGTCTCCTTTGCGGATTTTAAATCAAATTCAGGTTCCTTTGTAGGAGCCTTGCGAACCCACACACTTTCTTCTAACTGCTTACCTATATCATCTCCAGTGGTCATATCACTCCTAAGCACTATGTTTACATTTGGATCTTCTTCGCACGGCTTAGACCTCATCATCTACAAATTCTGAGTTAGAGGAGGCTGGAGTACCCCTTTTTCATGCAGCCTCACTACCAATGTAGGGAAGTCTTCTACCTCATGATCAAAGTAAGTACAGTACAAACATGATGTCCTTGTCGGGTTTGTACAATTGCGGGCATAATGCCCTGGCCCTCTGCAATTGTAACAAATTAGTTTTTTGCGACCCCTTCCTAGTCCCATTCCACCTCGACCTTGTCTGCACCCCTAAAATCCAGCGTGTGCCATTCCTGCATTTGGGTCGAGGGCTCGCCTTTCAGTCTGCACCCTATAGGTAGGAGTCTGATCCATCATTAGTTTGTAGCTTCTGCAGGTGCATTCATCATAAGGTCGTTTCTTTCTTTAAGGTCTTTTCTTTTTGTTATGTTTTTGAAGAGCATAACGTTTAGAAATATAGGGGTAGCAAGATAGGTGATTTCACTTACGTTGATAATTGCTCATGATGTATTTAGCTAATTTACTTAGCTTCTTCTTTCACTTGATTATATTTAGTTTTCTTTTCATCAAACAACTATCAAACCATAAAGAAAAATAAGATAAGAGGACACAAGATATAGGCTATCAACCAGGGCCAAAACCTCTCCTTTTGAGAGGAAAACCCACAACAACTCTTCTCTTCTTATATAACTTCAACTAATGAATTCCAAGACCTATGACCCTTGACCAAGACCCCTCCAAGACCAAGTCAAACTTTTCACCGATGAGCTCCTCTTCCACAAAGTTAATGATAGTCAAACTAGCCTTCCAACAACTGCTTTCTTCCTTTTTGACCTCAATTTCAAACCTGCACTTTTGATTGTGATTTTCGTCCCCTCTTGCAGTAACCCTAGATTGCACATCTGACATAAATAGGGTAAGGATTGTCTCTATTCTTCTTTTCTTAGGTAGTAGATCTCTGTTCTACAATTAAACTTGAATATTAATTCTTTTTTTACCCTTCTTGTGGCTCCTTGATATGATTGTAACTCAGTCTTGTTGTATGTGAAATCATTCCCTAATTTCAGGTCGTACGTGTGAGAGTTTTTCCAAAATAATCCTTAATAAATCCAAATTTTCCTTCATTCTATCTTCTTCCTTCTTTGTTGGATCTTCTAGTGATTATAGTTCTTCAGATCTAACTCTTGTTGTGTGCTTGGATGCTCTTCAAAGTTGTCAACTAGCCTCATATTCATATATATATATATATATAAGTTTCATGTCCAACTTATAGGTCGACTTGTCACTGTCTGTAGGCCAACTTGAAACTTGGAAAGGTCAACTTGTCTTGGAGAGTTATGACAAGGTCTTGGAGGGGTATTGACACCATTTTAGACTCAAATAAATTTTATTTACAGTATGTAGCATGCCCCAATGGGTCTTCCATACATGACAATGAATCAATTGACTTGTAGACTCAATGACAAGCCCTAGAAACACTCAATGGGTGCTTGACCTAAAAGTAAATTTCTCTTGAGCATGAAACCCATGCCTCAAGAATAAAAATAATAAATTTATTTTTCTCATTACATTAAATACATAAAATCATGATTACATATATCATTATGAAGACCGAATCTAGTTACATATTTCAACGCTTTCTCTTAACTATGGAGGTATCCATAATCCATAAAAGGTACTTGGACATTCTCAATCTAAATAATTCGCAGAAGAAGATTTGGATTGGTAAGTGATCTTAGAGCATATCATCATATTATCCAACATTATCACATATCAAGGCCTTAACTAACAACTCTATCTATCCACAAGATCAGAGCAAAATTCTTGTGAGACCAATGACTGATAGACACCATCATCATTCTCTCTCAAGGAGCATACCCTACCCAAGTGTTCACAGATTATGTCTGCTTAGTACTCTTCCTCTCTTGAAATAACATATCCTCAAGGAATTTCCTCTTCAAATACTCTTATCTTGGATGCCCTACCTCATCCTCAAAGAGTATCAAAACTAGACTCAAATGCTTACCCAATTCTCCATTCTTTCTTCACAATATGAAGACAAGAATGATGTGTCTATCTCTCCCTATCAACTAGGGAAGATGTACCAAATCTCCCTCTTATCCAAGGACTTTTCCAAGCTCCTTCTTAATCAAGGACTTGTTACCAACAACAACTCTCAACTCTTTGGTGGATATCATTGTACTATCAACTGCTTGTAGGGATCCTCCTTTCAATTTCATGAACTACATCTTATTCATTATGGAGCATTAATATTTTAGGGAAATGACCATCCATCACTTTCCTTCATGAACCATATCAATCATGTCATACTTCACTTCATCAGAAAGTGATCCTCTAGTCCACATCTAGCTTTTTTTCATACAACTACCTCTTCCAACTCATGTTTTCTTCAGGTTCTTCCATCCTAACACAAGTGTTATTTTTAAGTGACATCTACAACTCTATTTCAATAGCCCTGTATCAACCCATCCAGATTTTGTTCAAAAATAAAAAAAGAACATCAAATCAAATTTACCTTTTGTGATGGCCTTTCATCGTGACATCTACTTCTTGGAGAATCGAGATCCTGCATATTCACAAACACATATCCAAGACTTTATATGTCAAGGGTCCCCTTTCTTTACAAACCTTAACAGGGTCTTCATACTTTCTCTATGGAGATGTCATAGCCAATTATTCTAGTCATCGGATGTTGATATCCTTTTTCTTATGTGATCATAGTTGCATCTTTCACTATCAATTTTTTCTTTCTTCACATATTGCTCCCCGTGAACTTTCATTCATGGTTCCTTCATCTTTTCTAACTACTTCATATTCCATATGAGGAATTATTGTTTTGCTTTCATCTTGTCAATATGTGAACCATGCCTTCATGCATCTAAATGAAGAGATTCCATTTGTTTAAGCATGCCCATGAGGTAGAGAATTTACCCATGTTGTCAACAACTATATGGTGATATGACTTAATCTATCAAATATATACATACCTCTTTTCTCCTTTTAGTCATCCAAACTTCCTTCAAAAACTTCCTTTTCTTGATTAAAAGTACTTCAAACATCTTGACATGTCGTACTCCCTTGTCACCATACCATCATCCTTCTAAATAATGGATTCGACACAAGGTGAAATGATGAGCAAGACACTTACTTCTCCCAAGAGAGGTGAACGTTCTAATGAAGGTTCCAACAGAGGATCTTAATTATTCTCAATCTACAAATGCTAGTTTCTAATGATGATGAATTATTCTTAACATTCTAGATGACTTTATCCATATGTGCTACTCATGCTTTTAGTGAGGTTATGTTGGCTTATATGGGCTTGACCCAAGTTCAGAGATGATTTAGCAAAAAAAATCCCAGTACTATTGGCCCTTTCGGCAATAGTCTGTAGAGCGTGCACTGAGGTCTCACCTGAAGTAGTATGGGAGGTGCTAGAACCAGGTTTTCGCACCCTAGAGATGTCTGATGGTTTTTTCGGTGGTTCACGGTTTGACCCTGCACGCACATCACTATGCGTACATATCAGTACCTCGCAGCCTGCAATGTTGCCTTCATGCAACCTTGTTGATCCGGATTTAAACAGGAACACAATAAAATACAGAGATAACCATATACACAAAGATGCAGCGGAAATAATGCGTCATTTCATTAATGGAAAATACTGAAATATGCTTACAACCAGAATTGGAAATAAACCAGCTAGGGCAATGGTAGCTTATCTCTGAGAAGAGATGTACAACTACATGCCTCTGAACTATTCCGAACTATGTTACAATGAGGCTTGAAGGCCTATTTATTGTTGAGAAACAATGGAAAACCCTTCACATTCCAAAACCTACCACTAGAAGATGAAACGCCAAATTGTGGGCCCCGTTTTGGGTAAATTGGTACATCAATTTCCCGGGGTCGTAACTTTGGCATACGATCTCCGTTTGACGCGTATGATAGCTCGTTAGAAAGATCTATCCGGAAAATACCACTTTGGGAAGGGAAAAATAGGTCCATGGACCCATGTTGCCCCCAGATTTCCCAAAAAACGTCGTTTAGGGCCTCAAAACGGCTCCGGAAGTTCAGGACCCGAAAAAACTGCTAAAAATAGTAAATTGTGCTACAATTACGGAAACTGAAAAACTAAAAGGGACAGTTGCGGGGGTCCAAATGGGATAGGTGGGTGGCCACCAACATCCACCTGGACCATTCCTCCCCCCTTAGGAAGCAATGGTCCCCATTGCATTGAGTTCCTCCATCTGCTAAACTTGTCCTGCTCTCTTTGATGTGTCCAGTAATGGTGGGAAGCATGGTCAACGACAGTCCACATTGAACACTTGGTGCAGGCGAAGGAATGGAGGAATGATGTGCTTCAAAGCATTGTTGCCCATAGCCTTGGTACTGGTGTAAGGACCATGTCGGAGTGGTCTGAGTTTCTGATGGGTTCTGGTAAGGCATTTTCTCTACAGATGTAACCAAACTTTGTCGCCCACCTGAAACTTGTGTGGTACCCCTGTGGGTGAGGAGAAGTTGTTCCTGTGTTCTGTCATGACTGTATCCCTCTGCTGTTGCTGCTGCATGGAGGAACCCTTTTGAGGGGGTCATGGATGTAGCAACAATCTTCCCCTTACTTTGGGATTGAACCATACAGATGAATTTCCTGGTCTGTGAGATGAGCTTGCTGCCTTTCTTAGCAGTGATCAAAGATGTGGCGGTAGGTGGGGCTACCTCTGGTATCATGTATAATGAATTATTCAAAGAAATAATGACAGTACAAGGCCTTGACTCATACACAGCATGTCGCCTCCACAAGTATGGCTACCCTAATAATACATCACAAACATCCAGAGGTGTAACATCACACAATACCTCGTCTGTGAATGGTTTGATGCTGTAGGGAAGGCGGCATTGCTGGCGAACTTTGAGATCTTGTCCTTCATGAAGCCTCCCGATACTGTACGGCTACGGGTGTGGTGTAGTCGGTAGGCCCAACTGCTTCACGATCTCTGCTGAAATAAGGTTCTTTTGGCTGCCACTGTCGACAATGAATTGTAGTGGCGAACCCTTCACCCACATCTATGAGTGGAAAAGACGTTCCTCCTCTCGCTCTTTGGGTTCATTCTTTTGGATCTTGGCATTGGCAACAGTAGCACTAGGATCCACATCAATGATTTGCTTCCCTTTACCATTCCCCTTGTCAGGTTCTAGCTCAGGGTCGGAACATGTATCTGATTCGGAAGCCTTCAACTTGGCCACCAGCGACTGCTCGGTCCGACACTCACTTGTGTTATGAGTGGGACTCTTGTGGAACTCACACCACTTTCCTGTGTCCTTCTTCGGTTTCGTGGTGTTGTTCTTTTCTTGCAGCTTCAATTGGTTGCCTTGGGTCACCCCGCCTTAGCTTTGTCCTTTGGGCTTCGGATTTGCAGATCCAAAGTCTCGCTTCTTCTGTTTAAACTTTTGCTCGATTTTGACAGTGTATCGGTATGCTATGCCGAGTGAGGAGATGTTCAAGAATTCCATCTCTTCCTGGATGTATCTATGTAGGTAGCTGTGGTATTTGAGTACCAGAAGTAGCTCAGAATCCTTGATACCAAACTGTGTGCGAAGGGTATGAAAAATGTTTGTGAACTCTGGCACATCTTGGTCTCGTCCCTGCCGCAGTGTGGTCCATTTGATGTATTTGTCCTCGTAGCTTCTGACAGGGTAGTACTGCTCCTTGATAGCTTCCTGAAATGAATCCCAAGTGGGTGCGGCTGAAAATAGTGAGACTGTGCTTTCATCCTTCTACTCGCAGTAGCTTTCGCACCAATCCTTGACGTGGGGCACTGCTTTGAGAAGAGCGAAAACAATCTTTTCCCGACTTGAAAATTCATGAATAGAAAAATAACCCTCTAGCAGATTTAACCATTTATCTACCGCATCTGCGTCTAT
>APFE031359608.1:207577-224546 GCA_000404065.3 Pinus taeda | reverse complement strand
TGGCCTCCAAAAAATAAAACTAAAACTTAAAAATGAAATTCAAACGGATGAAATTGAAGAGGAGGATGTTGTGGATTACCTGGAGGTGACGGCGTTCGATTCCGGCGGTCTGATTTTCCGCAATGTCCACGGGAAGTTTCTTGCCAAAAGCCCTTTTTTCTACCTCAACAGTAAAATGGTAAAAATGACATGGTAAAAGGTCTTTTATAGGTTTTTTGGATAAATAAATGTTATATTTTTTTATTTTTCACCATGGAAGGTCATTTTAATGCATTTTTGCCCATCTCAAACAGGTATGAGTAATGTGTCACTTTTGTGCAGGACAGAGGGACTTTCAGGGAAACTTGTCACTTTTTCACAAATCAGACATCAGAGTCATCTTTTAAGCCCCTTTTCTGACTCCTAAAAACTGAAAAGATTGCCGAGCGTTTCTTTTACACTCGTTAAAATGGAATTAAAAGAAGGTCCTCTTACAGCCCTTTTCTGACCGAAAAAACAAGAAAAGATTGCCGGATTTTTGTCGTTTCAAATTCGATACTAGAAATAAAACGACGTGTCCTGATCGCTTTTTACTTTTCAGGTCAAAGACACTAACTATGAAAATATCCTTGGTCGCAAGATCAAGCGGTTCTCCTAGGTATTATTTTATACTTTTTCGGGCTTAGGAGACACAACTTTACGAAAAAGTTCAATCTGGAGTCTTTTAAGTTTTTCAGACTCTCTAAATATGAAAAGCGCCGAGTTTCTCCTATACTGGACTCGTTAAAATTTCACAGTAAAGGACCTGTTCTATTACAAACAGGAACGGACCACTCCTTCTTAGGGTTCGAATCAAAAACTAAGTTGGACTCATCCGAAGGAAGAGCTTACAAACAAGCATATGTTATCCTCCTCAAGCTTGTAAAAAATAAAGAGGTACTTGCCAGAAATGGTGGGGGAAAAATGAGAAGAATGAGCCTATTTGATATCCTTTTGTCTCAGAAATAAAACCTTACTACCATCTTGAACACGACACTTATTCATTCACCTGGGTTGGGAAATCCCTTGTCTCACAGTTGACCAAGATCATTTGACATCTTTAGCCAGGTTACTGGAGTTGACTTTGAGTCATTTATTCACAAACCATCTGTTGTGTCGTTATGTGTTCAAGAGGTCTGTAAACAAAAACATTCAACTGCAAAATACCTATCATCCATTTTATCATCCTCGAGTCATTCCTTGCAGCAACATTTCTTCAACTTGAACTATGATTTCGTGTTGTGGGCTTGCCTACGACGAGCCACTTTCTATCGACATCAGCACATTATCTAGAGAGTTGACTTAGAAATCGTCACTACCTTGAGTCTGCATACATCAATGGCAGGTTTCTCGCCTTCGACGTCAGTTTTCATCATTGACTTGCGATCGAAGGATTCCATGAAATGTTCTACACCGACTCATTCATTCACATCTCATGGATTGTGCTGGGTACTTTGAGAACCATTGACATGACTGGTGGTCTCTCTCACGCTTGTTAACAGTTTATGTCATTGACTGGTAATCAAGTGGTTTCTACCATGTTCGACATCGACTCATTTATTCACATGGCTAGAATCGTACCAATTCGGGGAGTAGAAATGAAGACCCTGGATCTAGTTTCCACCATCGAGGCTGCGAGGAGTTTTGTATTCATTATGTTGTAGACCAATCATAAACAGATGGCTGCACCCATACTGTGTCTACGCGAGTCTATGATTATGATGTATTATGAAATCATTCTTGTACCAGAATAGTTAGTCCAATAGTTAAAGTTTTGATCTGAGTATGGAATGCCTACCTCAGCAATGATATGATATTATACATGTATTTTGTGTTGAAAATTGCAGGTTTTGACCGGGCTCTCCACAAGATGATCCTCGAAATGATAAATTACTTCACCCTTCCTATATGATATAACACCCTTATCTATTACAGGCTTCGTACTTTAGGGGGCAATCTGTTACACTGAAATCTGTCACCATGACTATCTGCAGTTAATATGGCTCCATCAATAGTCATATTATCCTCCTTGTCAAGCCTCATACCTCTGCTCTTCATGTCAAACTTCAAAAAGAGAGAGTCACTTAAAAACATGTTTATCTCTGGGTACGCAGGTTCTCTCTACCTTGCCTACGTGTACGCACTCCAAACACACTGTACCTGCGTACTTATACGCTCTGTAAGCCAAAGGATGGGTGCATACCCAAAGGTCAAAAGGCACGAGTTTCATCTTAAAAAAGTTACTTGTGGTCACTTCTAGAGCCTTCTAGAAGAGTGTTTGACGTGTATTGAGCGCCTCCAGATGGTTCATGCATCCCTATGATAGAAGAACTTATCCCATCAAGAGAGGAGCTACCCCATCCAAAAGAGGGAGTATCCCATTGATGTTGGAACTGAATAACTTCCTCTAGAACACTATAAATACAGGCATTGGGCCAAAGGAGGGGAGGTTGAAAGACGAACATTCCAAAGGGTAAATGCTGCTGGAATTAGGACTTCCTTGTAGACTTGTGAGGAGAGATCACCATCCTTCCTTGTTGCATTTGGGAGTGGGTGAGCTTGTCAAAGTAGAGGAAATCTCTTGTTGGACCCTGGGAAGAGCTTGCACAACACCAAGGCTCAAGTTGTAATGGTTCCTTTTTTGTTTCCTTAATACAAATAAGTCCATTCTTCTCAATGATTTGTTGCTAATGAATTATTTCATGTACTCTTGGTCTATATGATGAATATGCTTTGTTTTATGAAATATTCAGGTGTTATGTAATCGTTTGCTTTGTTAGTGTATGCAGGTCTTAAAGTGAAGGAGGAGCTCATCTGGATCAGCAAGGCTGGAATGCTACAACAAGCGTTGGACCTAAGGTAAGATCGAAAAACACTTGGTTTCTCATAGAATAATGTATATTTAGAGAAGGATTGCTCTTGTTTGTTTTGTTTGTCACTAGAGAGTCTTAGACTCCTAGGGAGGTTAGGTTTGTCCGCAAAAATAAATCTTTCCGCATGATAGTACCCTTGACTGATAAATTGTTGTAGCTTTATGAACGCATGATTTGAATCTTAGGTTTCTTTTTTCAAGTAGATTTCATTCCAAGCATCCGTTTACTCTTGTATTTAGAGCACTATACTACTAGCATTACTCTACAAATGACCACCTCAAACTGAGTACACTCTTTGAGATAACAAATCGTTCCTAGATTGAAAATTAATGTAGGGTAAATAGTGGAGAAAAAGACCCTTTTTACTGCTCAACAATTACAATCAGACAAGAAAATTCTTGTCTAGTCAGCATTAAAGTCGCTGACATGCTGATAGTTGATGATGATAACTGTTGACGCCCTCGAGTGCTCTTATGACACATAGACTGAGTCAAGTGTCCCCATGAATCAAGAAAATGTGAAGCACTGCTAGATTGGGGTGCTCATGAATGCATGGGTCTTCGACTATGGGTACCTCCCACGTATGTAAGCATTGTTGAATGAGGTGCTAAGTGATATGTAGGTCTTCGACTAAGTGAGAGAACTGTGATGGTCATGAAGTACAATACCACCCTGAAATGAGAGTTTATGTTGGTGTTGAATGTGAGGCAGATCAATGAAATCAATGGACGATAATTATTCCCATTTTGCCACTCGAAGATGTCCCTTGAAAAGGGGGGAAGCATCCAAGGTACTTCCTCGATGCTGTAAGATTGGTGTTGAAGTCGACGGGAAAGAGGTATCAACTGTTTGAAATGATGATTTAGGAAATCAAGATGTGTAGTGAAATAGATTATATAGGGTGGGTCAATGAGGCATGATAATTAAAGCTAACGATATGGATGGATATGGACAACTTGAACACGGTTGGAGCTATAATGCAAGTGGTGACAGTCAAAACAATTCTTCTAAGGCTAGTGGCCCTGGAGTCAGTAGGACATCCATAGTAGGTGTGATTATGTTCTAACTAGTGAGAAGAGGATGAATGAATGTGGATCATGTGCTAGCTCTGTCCAGGGGTGATTAGGGACTGTCACTAGGTATAAGGCATGAAAATATGGGTGGGAACCGTTTTCCTAAAAAATAATTGTACACTTGCCAAAAGAATGTAAAGATAGTTTGGGATGTACATACATGGAGATGGGTGCCCCATGGAAACAATGACATGCATGATGATGGAGGTAAAATGTGTTTGCAAAGGAAAAGGGCCCCATTGGTTCACCTCAATGTTGGGTTGATGAGGCAGATGAAGTGACATAGAAGAGCCTGTTTTGTATGGAGGAATGATGGGCCCAATGGAGAACGTGGAAGAGTGTTCAATTCTATCTTTCACAAATGAGTAAGGTGGCTCAAGAGTAGGGAATCTTAGCAGTAAGTGAAGAAAAGGTGAATGAGGCCAATCTTCAAGATATGTAATGTATGTGGCTCTCGGGGCTGAGTATATGGTCATGGATTCCCAATAAGATGTGGGGATCTATAACATGAGGTAGTCCATGAGTGAGGAGGCTATATTGACCGACATGGATGTTTATCATGTGCAAGGGGAGGTAGTGGTAAACGTGATTGAGATGATGGACCATATGGTGTATTTTGGAGAAGTGATGTCACGATATGCATAACTTGGTAGGAAGCCTTTCACGTTGAGTGATGAATGATACTTGCCCTCTCGACAGCCACTAGGATGCTAATTCTGGCGAGAATTTGTTGATGTACCTGAGACTTCAACAAACAATACCCCAGGTGAAAACATCTTGATAAAAACATTTGTAAGCTAAAAAATGGGCTAAGAAGGATGAAGAAAAAAAAAAATAAGGCGCACATGAAGTAAAATTCTAAGCATGCAACAGCCCCAAAAAATGAGTTTGGAGTTGAAATGGAATGGAGGGTATCATGATGAAGATGATGTGGTCATGCTCCTTGTGTCTCTCATGATTCAGAAAACGGAGGTCATAAGCTCTTGTATTGGACTCTGGAAAATATCAAAAAGGGCGATATATAGGGCAAAGTGGGCCTTATGCCACCTCATTTGTACTTGCTATTTTGGGAATCCAGAGTTGTTCCTGGAGTTGATTCTTGTCATTATGGTCATCCTAAGAACCTAGGAAGCATGTGGGGAGAGATAGGTTAGACCTCATAGCTTGACCTTTGTCCTTTTGGTAGACTAGGCTAGGTAGGTCGTATAGGGGTGCCATGTATGACCTTTTTTAGGGTGAAAATTATTGGTGGCGTAGTCGAACGAGCCTTAGTTGTGTGGTAGACGTGTGTATTTCATGGATACATGCAACTAAGTTGTAGGAAAAGGGCTCACAGTCGCATTGGAAATGCAGCTGGACAACCAAAAGTCGTGATGTCATTGTTTTGGCAACGCCACAGCTCAGCCTCCCTTTGTCGTGACATCCACGCCTCTGTATTGAGTATAGGCAGGGTCACTACATTTTATGGGGTCACAAACACACACATTGCGTGTCCTTTTGAAAAACATACATGAGACTTATGCACCAATGATGGTTAAAAACATGTGGTTTAGAGGTTGTTAATTTGGCAGCCTAGGAGGCTGATTTTTTTAATTTTGACACCGGTTATGGCATGATATTGTGGCGAGAGATGGATTGGGAATTTCTCCATGATGTTGTTGCTACAAATGTTAATGTGAGCAAGACCTTGGCCCATTTGGGGTTCCTAAATTTCCTTTAGAACCCCATTTTGAGGTCGCAAGATATGTTCCTTCATTTTCTAATTAAATGTTGGGATGTAGATCATGAAATCATCATTAGGCGAATGGATATATCGATTACTCCTTCGATAGATATTTATTGCATGACAGGATTGGTGCCTCATGGGGAGGTATTGTCATATCCCTTGCCGTCTAGGCATGTGGATATTCAAAGTTGGACAAAGGTAGAGGGCCACTGTGGGCCCAACCTCTATGATGAGGGGTGCATTTGTGTTCCATCTATTAGGGATCTCACCGAGCGAGTAGCATTGGAGATGATTATGCTTATGGAAGGGTTGTCATCCCCTCACCAAGTATCAGGGCCCCAGATTGCAGTATTGCAGAGGGTGCAGGCGAGACACTTTTTCAACTGGGTCAAATTTGTATATCAGGGGATGGAATCCTAGTTGACAGAGGTTCAACAAGAAAGGGCTCAAGGCTTCTTATATGCTAACATACTCCATAGTATTTTGTATGAGTGGGTCATTATTCTATGACCTTTTCTAGCGGTACCACTAGGTCCTACTAGTGAACCGCGGATGTGATGGTGGGCACCAGTGATGCCACGGGATGGTGGCAGTGTTGCGAGTCATTATTGGAATGACCACGTGGAGGGTTGGTTCACGTCCAACCCTTAGATGATACTTGAGTACCCATATAACAGAGTTGACTTCAAGGGTGATCTGGATATGGGGCTTCCCCCTGGTAACGCTTAGGGGCCAGTGGGTATGAGAATTATGATTTTTGCAAGTTTGTTCTTTTTACATGTATATTTATGATGCATATTTGTATAAGATGTAGATACCATGTATGTTTTCTTGTAGATGTGGGACCTAGAGGACGACCATTGGCCTACCTTGTAGGCAATAATTTGCAATGTATGCGTGTGGCCTATGTGCCTGTTATACTACAACAGTGAATGCATGATGAGGAGTGGGCAGGACCTGAGATGCCAACACGGCGCCATAGGTTCGAGATTAGTGTTCCTTCTGGAGAGGGGGCTAGTTCCTCCGCCTTGGAGGAGATGAAGAAATTGCGAGAGCATGTCGAGGCAATTGAGGCATGATCAACGGTGTTAGAAGCACAGTTGGGGGACTATGTGGACGCCTGGGATCGCGCAACCACTTTAGCAAGGGGGATTCCTGAGGAGGGGTAGGTTGGACTAGGATAGGTCATGATGGAGATGGTGAAGGTGCGTGATAGGGAACTACGGCCGACTCTTAGGCACCTTGCAATGGTAATGGATACAGCGCATCCCCTTTTTTGATGACCCATTTTTCCTGGTCTTGAGCCAATGGATGTATATTCATTTTTTGTACTCATATACACATATTTTTTTATATATGTATTTGAGATGTGATTTTTGTGGCTTATGATGATGTTTCTGTGATGATATTCTTCTATACATTTAATGTATTTTTGCATTTATGTTATGGATATTATATTGATGCTTCATGCTTTTTGATGGTGATGTATTTGTGATACATGCTAGTCTAGGATTTGATTAGCTATGTGGTCAACTATATGATTTTGATTTCTTGGGATATGTGTAAATGCAATATTGTCAAAACTTCGGGCTAACCTTTGTGCATGCAAATATTTTTGAAATAGGCATGCATCGTGAACCTTGAAGGCTCTATTCAACTACGATATGACAAGTCGGGAATCAAGGAATACATGCAGGTGACCAATACCTAGATGGGAGGCATCGGCCAAGAGGCTTATGATGGTGTCATACTCAAATTGATTATTGGTTGCCGACCCTAAACATAGTCCATTGGTGAAACATGGTGTGGGGTCAGGAAATTAAATGGCCTAAGCTGTTGCAGCAAGATTTTGTGACCATTGAGAAGCACCATCATCAAACCTGTGGTGATAGGATGGGGGATGATACATATGTGACACATGATAAAAGAAGGATTTCAGAGTGAATCCATGATAAATTGGTTATCATAAATAAAAAGAAGTCATTTTAAATACATTGTCATATTAGGGCTAACTGCAATTTTATGGATGAAACATTTTAAGATAGAGCCCATTAATGGGATCTTTTAGGCAAGTCCCATTAGGCTCTGCTAAGATGTATGCCCCCTTGAGGAGGCAATGTTTGACAATGTAAGGACCTGTCCATAATGTCTTGAACTTCCCTTGTCCCAACAATTCTTTGGCAACATCGTAAAGAAGGACTAATTCCCCCTCAGTAAAGGACTGGGGAGTGACATTGTAGTCAAAGGTGGATTTTGTTCATTTTTTGTGTGCTTCGCTATGCTAGAGAGATTCATGTCGACTCTCGTCAATGTGTTCCAACTGGCCCAACCTTTGCTCTAAAGGTGAATTTTTGGTGAGAATTTTTATGGTTGAGTGCAAGGTAGGGTTCTTGCACTCGATGGGGAGGACTGCTTCGACCCCATTGACTAATTAGAAAGGCATGAAACTTATGGATGCTTTGAGATTTAAGATTTATGCATGTTTTTTCTTTTTACATGTATATTCATAATGCATATTTGTATAGGATGTTGATACCATGTATGTTTTCTTGTAGATGTGGGACCTAGAGGATGGCCATTGGCCTACCTTGTAGGCAATAATCTACAATGATGGGTGTGGCCTATGTGCTTGCTATACTACAACAGTGAATGGATGATGAGGAGCGAGTAGGACCTTAGAGGCCAACACAGCACCATAGGTTCGATATTAGTGGTCCTTCTAGAGAGGGGGCTAGCTCCTCCACCTTGGAGGAGATGACAAAATTGCAAGAGCATGCCGTGGTGGTTGAGGCATGATCAACGGTCTTAGAAGCACAATTGGGGGACTATGTGGATGCTTTGGATCACACAACCACTTTGGCAAGGGGGATTCCTGAGGAGGATTAGGTTGGACTGGGAGAGGTTGTGATGGAGATGGTGAAGTCGCATGATAGGGCACTACGATCGACTCTTAGGCACCTTGCGATGTTAATGGCTACGGTGCGTCCCCTTTTTTGACGACCCATTTTTCCTGACCTTGAGCCAATGGATGTATATTCATTTTTTGTACTCATAAACACATTTTTTTTATATATGTATACCAGATGTGATTTTTACGGCGTATGATGGTGTGCCTTTGATGACATTCTTATATACATTTAACGTATTTTTTCATCTATGTGATGGATATTCTATTGATGTTATATGTTTCTTGATGGTGATGTATTTTTGATACATGCCAGTCTAGGATTTGATTAGCTATGCAGTCAGCTATATGATTTTGATTTCTTAGGATATGTGTAAATGTGATATTATCAAAACTTCGGGCTAACCTTTGTTCATGCAAGTAGTTTTGAAATAGGAACGCATCGTGAACCTTGAAGGCTCTATTCAACTGTGATATGACAAGCTGGGAATCTAGGAATACATGCAGGTGACCGATACCTAGATGGGAGGCATCGACCAAGAGGCTTATGACGGTGTCGTACTCAAATTGATTATTGGTTGCTGACCCTAAACATAGTCCATTGGTGAAACATGGTGTGTGGTTGGGAAATTATATGGCCTAGGTTGCTGCAGCAAGCTTTTGTGACCATTGAGAAGCACCATCATCAAACATGTGGTGATAGGATGGGGGATGATCCATATGTGACACATGATGAAAGAAGGATTTCAAAGTGAATCCATGATGCATTGGTTATCATAAATAAAAAGAAGTCATTGTACATACATTTTCATATTAGGGTTAATTGCAATGTTATGGATGAAACTTTTTAAGATAGAGCCCATTAACGGGATGTTTGAGGCAAGTCCCATTGGGCTCTGCTAAGATGTATGCCCCCTTGAGGAGGCAATGTTTGACAATGTAAGGGCCTTTCAATAATGTCTCGAATTTCACTCATCCCAACGATTCTTTGGAAGCTAATGAAGGACTAATTCCTCCTTAGTGAAGGAATGGGGGTGACATTGCGGTCAAAGGTGGATTTCATTCATTTTTTGTGTGCTTCGTTATGCTGGAGAGATTCACATTGACTCTCGTCAACGTGTTTCAACTGGACCAACCTTTGCTCTAAAGGTGAATTTTCAGTGAGAATTTTTATGGTTGAGTGCAAGGTAGGGTTCTTGACTCGATGGGGAGGACTGCTTCGACCCCATAGACTAATTGGAAAGGCATGAAACTTGTGGATGCTTTGACCACCGTGTGATACACCCACAAGGATGAAAATATCATGTGGTGCCAATTTGTTTTATGGTTTTTCACCATATAGTGGAACATTGTTTTGAGGACTTTGTTGACAACTTCTACTTGACCACTGGACTGGTGATAGTATGGGGAAGCAAACTCCCGAGAGAAACCAAGGTGCTGGGATAACTTCTGAAATATTTCATTTTCAAAATGTTTTACGTGATCAAATACCAATTCCTTGGGAACACTGAACCATGTTATGACATGGTTAAAGAAAAATTGTGCAGTGATTTCTGTGGTGTTATTGTATGTGTGCATGGCCTCTGCCCATTTGGTGAAATAAACTACAGAAACCACAATGTACTTGTGGTTGTCCTATGATGGGGGGTTGCAGGTCATGAAATATATGCCCCATTTGCAAAACGGGTCGGTGACAATGATCAGGTGTAGGGGAGATGGTGGGCTTGCGCCTTATGATTGTATCTTTGGCACCATTCACATCTCTTGACTAGTTGAATATAGTCATGGAACAGGGTGAGCAAAAAATAACTAGCACGAAGGACTTTTTGAGTGTTGGGTGTGGAGCCTGATTATCTTCTTTATTTATAGGTATCGCCACATTGGACCCCAGTTCGTAATGTGGTGGAAATGCTTCCCATAAAATTTATGTTTCCAGGGGATCTGGGGGGTGACAACGCTTATTTGGAGCCCCCTTAGTGGGGGATCTAGGGCAATGCCCTCGAAGCTAAAAATAGATGTGAAATTATCTTGTAAAATGTTGTAATATCGTAGTCAATCTAGGTCATTCTTTAGGCGGATATATGATGGTAGAAGTTATGTTTAATTTAGGTTTTTTTGCCCTAGAAGGCAACCCCTCGCTATATATGAGGGAATTGTATTGTGTCTATGTAGATCTATATTCTTAGTGAGAAAGAGAGAGGAGATTGTGTGAGAGAGAAGAGGGAATTACAGTATATCTGCTGTAGGTTGTATCTTTCCAGTTCGCTGGATAATATAAAAGGAAGGACTGGCTGTTTCTCCGTGGACGTAGCCCAAACTAGGTGAACCACCTATATCTCTGTCTCTCTTATTTTATGTGTTTTCTGTGTTTATATTTTTGCAATATATATTATGTGTTCCATTGCTTTGTAATATATAATTTTCTAACAACTAGTATCAGAGCCGAAGGTCTATTTGGCTGATAAACTCGCAGGAGAGAAGGGTTCTTGGTTCGAGTGGGAGAAATGGTGGAAGATGGTAGGTTTAGGGTCGAAAACTTTAATGGCGAAAACTATTGGCTATGGAAGATGCATATGGAATATTATCTGTATCAGAAAGATCCTTACCTACCATTGAGTGGAAAGACAAAGAAGTGGATGAGTATGGCAGACACAGAATGGGATATTCTTGACAGAAAAGCACTTGGAACAATACGATTGTGCCTAGAAGCATCGGTAGTGTTTAATATTTCAAAGGAAATGACAACAGAGGGTTTAATTTTGACATTGGCCAAACTATATGAAAAACCCTCAGCCTCAAATAAGGTATTTCTTATGAATCATTTATTTAATATGAAGATGTCAAAAGGTGGATCTGTTGCTAATCATTTAAATGAATTTAATATAGTTACCAGTCAGTTAAGTTCTGTAGGGGTAACTTTTGATGATGAAGTTAGGGCTCTATTATTTTTGTGTTCATTGCCAGAAAGTTGGAATGGTTTAGTTATGGCCATTAGTAACTTTGTCTCTAGATCTAGTACTTTAAAGTTTGATGATGTTGTCGGTGCAATCCTTAGCGAGGAAATGCAACAAAAAAGCTCCAGTGAGACATCAGGTAATGCTTTGACTGCAGAGACTAGGGGAAGAAAAATGGAAAGAGGAAAGAGCCCAGGATATCACAGTAATTAACGGAAAGGTATATCCAAGTCCAGATCGGGGATAGTGTGTTGGAAATGCGGGAAGAAAGGACAATTGAAGAAAGACTGCAAGTCTCGGAAGGGAAAACAATGAGATGCATAGAAAGAAAACAATCATGAAGCGAATGTGATAGGTGATGTGTTGCAAAATGCTTTGATTCTTTCATTAGAAAATATTATTGAAGCCTGGGTGGTAGATTTAGGGGCCTCATTCCATGCCATGCCTGATAGGAAACATTTTCATGATTATGTTCAAGGAGATTTTGGATAGGTCCGATTTGGTGATGATAAACCCTGTAAAATAATTGGAATGGGTACAATTTTCATAAAACGACAGAATGGAAATCAGTGGTTGTTGAAGGAGGTAAAGAATGTTCCAAATCTGAAGAAAAATTTGAGTTCAACAAGGCAGTTGGGAGGTGAAGGTTGTATAACAACCTTTACAAATAAAACCTAGAAGGTCACTAAAGGAGCCCCAGTAATAGCAAAAGGAGAAAATGTTGGTACATTTTATCTATGCAATGGTATTTCTAATTATGTTAATGCTTTAACCTCTATAGCAAAAGGAACAACAACAACAACCACAGTAGCAACAAGCATGTCAAACACCTGAAAGTAGTGTTAGAAGATCTACCAGGAAAAGTAGACCCCCTGAACAATACTCTCCTTCATTATATTATGTATTGTTGACTGATTCTGGTGAACCAGAATGTTGTGAAGAAGCGGTGTAGGTAGAAACCAAGAAGAAGTGGGAGCAAGCCATGAAAGAAGAGATGAACTCCTTAGCACATAACCAGACTTGGGACTTATTCAGGTTACCTGTAGGTAAAACAACATTGCATAATAAATGGGTTTACAGGTTTAAGGAAGAAGATGGAGGTAGAAAAAAGTATAAAGCTAAACTTGTGGTGAAGGGGTTTTCACAAAAAAAGGGTATAAACTTTCATGAGATATTTTCTCCTGTTGTTAAAATGACTTCAATTAGAACTATTTTAAGTCTAGTAGCAGCTGAAGGTTTGCATCTTAAGCAGTTAGATGTAAAGACAACTTTTCTCCATGGGGATTTGGAGGAAGAAATATATATGCAACAGCCACAAGGATATGAGGTAAAATGGAAGGAAAAACTAGTATATGGGTTGAAGAAGAGCTTGTATGGCTTAAAACAGGCTCCAAGGAAATGGTATGTAAAATTTGACAGGTTTATGTCTAAACAAGGTTATACTAGATGTCACTCTGATCATTGTGTTTATCTCAAGAGATAAAATGATGGAAGCTATATTATATTGTTATTGTATGTAGATGGCATGGTTGTTGCAGGTTCTAACATGCAGGAAATAAATGTGCTCAAATAAAATTGGTGAACTCATTTGTAATGAAGGATTTGGGTGCTGCAAAACAAATCCTTGGTATGAGAATAACTAGAGACTGGAAGAATCGAAAATTAACATTGTCTCAGAGTGAGTACATAAAAGGTGTTGAAAATAATTAATATGCAGAATGCAAAACTAGTTAGTATACCTTTGGCTAGCCATTTCAAACTAAGGAAATCTGTCCCACGACTTAGGAAGAAATTTATATGTCTGAAGTTCCATATGCATCAGCAGCTGGAAGCTTAATGTATGCAATGGTCTGCACAAGGTTTGATAGTGCACATGTAGTGGGAGTTGTAAGCAGGTATATGAAAAATCCAGAAAAAGAACATTGGATGGCGGTGAAGTGGATTCTCAAGTTTTTGAGAGGTACCACAAATCAAGTATTATGCTTTGGTGGTTCAAACATTACTCTACAGGGATATGTTGATGCAGATATAGTGGGTGATAGAGATAACAAGAGGAGCACAACAGGGTATGTGTTTACTGTAGGTGGAATAATTGTCAGTTGGGTTTCAAAACTACAAAGTGTTGTTGCACTGTCAACAATGGAAGCAGAGTATGTTTCTGCTACATAGGCTAGTAAAGAAAGGATTTGGTTACAAAGGTTTCTGGATGAATTACGTAAGAAGCAGGAGATGAGATGGTTATACAGTGACAACTAGAGTGCCATACATCTTGCAAATAACTCTACATTTCATTACAAGACTAAACATATACAGCTCAAGTACCATTTCATACTATCAGTGTTGGAAGATGGACAGTTGAAGCTGGAAAAGATACACACTAGCCAGAATCCTGTGGATATGTTAACAAAATTTGTAACCAGGGAGAAACCAAGATTCTGATCAGTTTCAATTGGTCTTCAAGTATGATGAAGAAGATGAGAAACAACTAGGTCCAAATTGGATTCATTGTCCATCAAATGAAGTAGCGATGGAGTTGTTATAATCAGTCTCCAAGTGGGATATTGTTGGGTGTGGAACCTGATTATCTTATTTAGAGGTATTGCCACATTGGACCCCAATTTGTAATGTAGTGGAAACACCGCCCATAAAATGTACAACACTAGGGGGGTCCAGCGGGGGGCAACGACGATTATTTGGAGCCCCCTCCCTGGTGGGGGATCGGGGGCAGTGCCCCTGAAGTTAAAAATAGATGTAAAATTGTCTTGTGAAATGTTGTAATTTCATAATCAATCTGGGTCATTCATTAGGTGGAGATCTGAGGGTAGAAGTTATGTCTAATTTAGGGTTTTTTCCCTAGAAGGAAACCCATTGCTATATAGGAGGGAATTGTATTGCATTTATGTAGATCTGTATTCTGAGTGAGAAAGAAAAAGGAGATTGTGTGAGAGTTAAGAGGGAATTACAATGGATCTGTTGTAGGTTGTATCTCTTCATTTTGCTAGATAATATAAAAGGAAGGATTGGTTGTTTCTCTGTGGACATAGCCCAAACTGGGTGAACCACGTATATATGTGTCTCTCTTGTTTTATGTGTTTTCTGTGTTTATATTTCTACAATATATTTTATGTGTTTCATTGCTCTGTAATATATAATTTTCTAACATTGAGTGATGGCCATCCTCAAGAGGTGGTCGCCACAAGCCCCATTGTGGAAATCATTTAAGACCTACTCAACTTGTTCTGAGTTCATAAGAAAAGGAGGATATTGTCATACTAGGGGTCATCTGTTGATACTAAGAATAAATTTTCATCGAAGAATGCATCATTAATGGGGGAATCCTTGGGTCTATATGGGGAGATCAATGATGAACTTAGCCAGGATAAGGACCTTCTTTCTCTTTGGGGAGGAAAACTGAAGATCAAAATCTTGCAAAATAATGACCCATCAAGCGTATTTTTTGTTCATTGTACAACGAGTTAGGGTTGATATTCTATACTATGGTTGTAGTTTGTAAGATTATGTAATGTCAAAGATTCTATACTGAGTGGACGAAGGCTAAGGCTATTTTTTTGGCTAGCTCATACTTTAATGCAAGCCTCGAGAGGTCTTTACTGACATAGTAAAGTATGTGCTCTCTATTATCAGGTCCTTCTTGGACTAGCAACCTAGCAATGGCTACTTCATATGCTGAGAGGTAAAGGGTATAGTCCCTTCTATGGTTAGGAAGGTTAATTAAAGCTGCCTGGGACAATGCATCTTTTAGGGCTTCAAATGAGTCTTGTGCCTCCTGGTCCCAGTGGAAAGGGATATCTTGATGAAGCAGGTGCCGTAAGCCTTGTGCACAAGTGGCGTAATCGAGAACAAAGCGACATAAGAAGTTGGCCTTACCCTGTAAGCTTTGGAGTTGCTGTAAATTTTTTGGTGGAATTTCCTTAAAGGCTTGGACTTTGAGAGGGTCAACTCTAATACCTTTCTGGGTCACTATGAATCCCAGCAGTCATCATGCGTTAACACACAAGACATACTTGAGAGGGTTCAAGCGCAAGTTATATTGTCGACATCGTTGAAATACCAGGCACAAGTGTTAGGACAGGGTCCCCTGGGGTAATTTTGTAAAAAGTATTGTAAAGTCTCTACATTTTTAGGAGAAGAGCGCACAGGTCGATAGGAGTCAAAGGGGCTTTAGGAAGGTCAAAGCCCCTTATTTTGTTAGAAGTTAAGTTGTTTTGTGACCCGCCCATGGTTCGCGGAACATGGTATCGTAATAGAGAATGATATAAAAAGAATTCATAGATAGTCATAAGAGATATCAATGATCTATGAGTGAATGGTCTAAGTAAGAAAAGTTTGTTTTCTATACTTAGGTGAAGGGGAAGGCCCCTATAGTTGTGTGCGTGGAGACCTTGGTAAGTCTACAGTTGAGTGGGCAGGTCCATGCAATTGTATGCGCAAGGTTGAAAGAGTCTACAATAGAAGATCTAAGCATAATAAAGGTTGTTTTGGAGCATTATCTGTGTATCTGTATGTTAGCGTTTACTTCTAAATTTACTATATATTCGATCTGTTTACTACAAATTATCATGAAACATACTTAATAGATGTGCAAAAGGGGTAGATTTGTTTAATTACATGATGTTATTAATGTTTAGAACAATCGACGAAGAGTTAGAACCTATTATCTGTTAGTTACTGTAATTCCCAAGTTTTAAGGTTTAGGGTTCACGAAGGTCGAAATAGTGCCATAAGAGTAACATAAACATGTCACATAGTCCTTTGGATGTAGAAACCTGGTTCTAGCATCCCCAATACTGCTTCAGATGAGACTACAGCCTACGCTATGTTGGTTGTTGCCGAAAGGATGGTAGTGTATGGTTTTGTTGGTTAGTGCAGCTAACTCTGAACCTGGGTCCAAGCCCCCTCAAGCCAACAAATGGTTATTTTTATGGGACTGGGATCTATCTGAGGAATGTGTGGTGTGGCATAAGTGGATACCAACTAAGAAAGAGATTGAGAAGTGGATAGATCAAAAGTTTCCCGAGTTTGGAACCCAAGAAAATAGGAATCCGCACATGTCGAAGGAAGAGTGGTTGAATAGATACATCTATACAGAAGAACATGAAATTTTCTTGTTCTCTTTTCCATGCGAGTTATATGAATGATTGGATAAATTGGTAGATGGTAAAATTATGTGGAAGTTGGATAACCCTATTGTATGAACTTCAGAGTTTTAGGTTTTAACCCTGTACAGAAATTACTTGCATACGAATTCTAAAACACATAAAATAAACAATGTGAGAGCATAACACATAAAACACATATACACAGATATTTTCTCTTGGATCCCAAAACCAAGACTACCAGCTTGATTTTTCATTATATTCCTTTCAATGTTACAATACATATTTATACATGCCGAAGCA
>APFE031359608.1:160190-183387 GCA_000404065.3 Pinus taeda | reverse complement strand
CAACAACAACATATCGTGAAATGCCAACACTGTGACCGAGTTGGCCATCTGAAAGATCACTGTTTTGATCTTCATCCATGTAAGTACTGTCATAAAACCAGTCATTCTTCAAACAGATGCTTCAGCAACAAACGTCCTACAAGAACAAAGATTCATCTAGGACGGATCGCTTCTTGGCAATGGGCATCAACAGCCAAGAAGATATTTCAAACACATGTCAGAACTTGTTCAAGAATATTGAACAGTCTTGCAGTTGATTTTTATCCATCTTCTCACCTTGTATCTGACAGGGGGGGAAATGATGGTCATCTACAAGCTTCAAAGCCACATCAAGCGAGCCTGAGCCACAACCTGCCACACCACTTTTAGAGTTGTAGCCAGAGACAAAGATGCTTGAACATGCCTTCAGTTGGCGATGTGGGACACTTCCTCTAGCAGAAGACTTCAGCTTCTTGCCCGTTTTGGAAGAGTTCCGGAGACAAAATTGAGAACACTTCCTCTAGCAGAAGACTTACAGCTTCTTGCCAGTTTTGGAAGAGTTCCAGGAATTGCATAAGCATTCCAGAGTTGTTGGTCATCCTTAAACCATCACAGGTTGAGACTTCCCTTTTACATGTTGAAGTTTTACCTTTTATGTGGGGTGAGACCTCCCTTTATTGGTTGATGGTTTCCCTCTTTAAAACAATAGGATCACTTCCTCTAGCAAAAGACTTACAGCTTCTTGCGAGTTTGGAAGAGTTCCAGGAACTGCACTAAGCGTTCCAGTGTTGGTGGCTATCCTTAAACCACCGCCCTTTTTTACCAACATTTCATAGAGCACATTCAGCCTAGTGCTGGCATGCATTATTGCACATTTTGTATTACAGCTCTTTTCTTGGACTCATACATAACCCTTCGGATTAAGGGGGGGAATGTTGGACACCTAATCCTAAAGGGTTAGCGTGGAAGCCGAATGGAAAAGCAGTCCAAGAGACCTTGGGATGTGAATCCCAACGGTCACATAATGTACCATAAATATACATCATTTGTGAATAAAAATGTACTGAATGATTTATCTTTCCTATTGTTTTCCTATTTGTTCTCCCTGACCATGTCTGTTTAACAATAATCAAGTGTAATATTTGCTCAATCAGCGGAATCACGGTGTTTTTCTTTACTAAAAGAACTAAATAATAATAATAAGCTACTAGAAGAGCAAGAAAGTTGAGTTATAACACTAGGACGACAACTTGAAGAGTTGCAACATGATCTCAATTCAAGAGAGGTCTCTCAGAGACTGTTGAAAGAAGAAATAATGAGAATAGAGTGAGAAATAATCTATGCAGTTACTAAAGTCGGTACCCATAAGGATTGTGAACTTCAAGAAGTTTGGAAAGCCTTTCAAAACACCTGTGTACAAAAGATGAAGAGATTGCAAGGCTGAAAGAATAGATCAAAACATAGTTACCAAGTTCGAATTCGAATTCGGATTCGAATTCGATACGATATGATAAAAATTCGATTGGAAAATTTTCAATTCGGAAAAAATTCGAGAATAGATATCTTAAACATTTAAATATTTATACTCTTTTTCTTGTAACAATAATGTCTCATCAATTTTTTCCCATTCATTTTGAAATTTAAATAATTTTTAGTAATTTTAATCAATATAAACAATTTTAAAATTACAGTTTACTTACCAAAACTATAATCACATTTGTCTTATCTTCAAAAATCTCTTTTCTTTTCAAAATTCAAAACTTCCCTCTTACTTTCAAATCTTATCTAAAAATGTTTTATGATTAGTATTATTAGAAATTAAATATTCTAAACTCAAAACTACCTTTCTTTAATTTCAAATTTTATCTAAAATCTTTTATAATTAATACATATTTAAAAATTAAAAATTAAAAAATACTTTTATAAGATTTCTCTTAATATAAATATATTATATTTAAAAAACCAATTAATTATTGTAAAATTTATTTTTCAAGATTTCACTTTATTTATTATCTCACTGTTTTAAACCTTTTAACTTGAAAATTGGAAAATTTTCTTTACTCCGAATTTGTTTCCATTTACTACCTACTCAAAATTTGTTTCCATTTCTTACCTACAATCTAGCAACCTTTCGATTTCCGACATGCCATCCGGCAATTGTCTATTTTGTGCTTAAAAATTACTGTCTTACTATTCTAAAGAATGCAAATTAACAAAGCCCCACAATAAACCGCGAATTTTCTGTAAATCCCTGCCATAAACCGAATCGATTTTTCATCGAATTATTCGATGTTCGAATCGAATTGCCGAATTTCCGTATGTATTTATTTCTCCGAAACAGGCATATTTGGTAGCTATGGATCAAAATGATGTCTATACAGTGGAAACTTAAAACTCAAGATATTGAAGCACAGTTAGAGAAGCAACGTTAGGCTAATCAAGAGATTAAGAAGAGGGTTCTCAAATTGGAATTATGTCTACAAGAAACTCATTTACAAACTTTGAAACTGCATAGGATTGGAGAAAATTTGGGTTGAGGTTTTATTTTACTTGGCACGGAACAATAAGTTAATTGAGGATATTATGTTAAAAACGAACTATGGTGATGATAAAAGGACATGTGGATAACATTTCCAGTTCACGTTTCTGCATTGACTGACAACAAACATTCCAAATCTTTAGATCTACCATTCGTTCCGGAAGCAATTGATTTGGTTACCTGAGCAGAGGCCAAATACGTAATAGTTTTGACCAGTCATTTTAAAACGTGTTTTATGACCCATTGGAAGTGAAATTCAAAACAAGGTCAATTATATTACCCATGAGTAATTTTCTCAAATTCGTAACCGTTTGAGATATTTTCGGGGTTCTTTGGAGCCTTATTTTGCAGATTACATGGAAAAAGCAATTTTTTAATTTAATGCACAACTTCTTCAGTTGCGGCCATGTTGGAAGGATCAAATCCAGTTTACCTGATCTACAAGAGGTGGATCCATCAAGACAATGCTTGGAAACATGCTAGTATACCATGTTTCAAGTGTTGGAGGTCATGTGGATCCCGAGAGAGCTGCAGATCTGGGGCAGTTCGATTGGACGAATAAAAGAAACTCAGGAGATGTTGGACTTTTGTGCAGAGCATAACATCTCTTGCATGATTAAAAACATTCCAATCGACTATGTGAATATAGTAATGAAATGATTAAGTGAGGAATATGTGAAGTACCAATGTTTTCTGGTGCAATCTCTCGACAGAAAAATGACAATGTCTACTAGCGGCCTGCATTTTGTGTGTGTGTGAGTAACACCTTTATTCATAAGCAATGATATGGTTTGGATCTTGAGTGTCCAAATCCAGATTCCAGCGTAACCCAGCAGAAGCCAACTAGACCCAACGTGAAGCCATTCAGAGCTGATTTGGACCGGGAAATTATTGCACAAAGGACTAACTAGCATCTGGAGGGTGTGAAGACCTGTGTTGAGGGTGCTACAAATTTGTTGATATCTACCTGAGCCTTTGCTAAGGAGCCAACACTGTGAAGGAACTAGCGTTGGAAAATCCTACGTTATAAAGATTTGGAGGAGCCAACGAAACCTTCTCTTCATTCACAGGTCAATGAAATCATTAAATTACTTTTACAAATCACTTCAAAATGAAATCTTCACATTATCATTTATAAATCACTTTTCTAAAGTGATTTGAAAGTTTAAAAAGGAACGTGATTTTACGTGACTTCATAAAGTTTTAATATTATTTTAGTGGAAAGTATGATCATAAATTTTTTATACATTTTGGAGAGATGAGTATTTGCAATTCTTTATGTAATGGAGTAATAAGTCATTGATGTTTTATCGAGATTATTTGATGTTTAAGGAGAGGATAAGTGTGCTTTAATTTAAGTTTTATTTGAAGAATCTACATTTTAAAACTGTGCAATTTGTTTGTCAATATGTTTTAACGAAAAAGACCTCTTATAATTGTATAAACAATTATTTCTATACATAATATCTCTTTGAGTCTTGCAGAGAAAGCAGGAAACATGACTACAGCGTCAACATCTACAGGTATTTCTAAAAATTTCTTTGTTATTTTAATGTGGGTAAAAAAAATGTTTTCTTTTCTTTTTAAATAAAATTTGTTCACTGCATTTTCTAAACAAGTAGGGATTTTCTCATTTTCCTGAAAAGGCACTTATCAATTCAAAGATCAGAATGATTATTTTCGTAGTTGTGTATACCTAATTGTCCACGCAGGATTTTTAGATGCAGGAAATGTGCAATTTTGCAGTTGAAAAACAATTATGTCGCTGAAAAACAATTCGGCAGTTCTGTACTTTATTCAATGATATATTTTATGAGAACGCATTCTAATCAAATTCATAATCAGCGTGCCATCTCATCTGCCTACTTCATCTTTCACATACTCTTAATGTTCTCATGCCACACTCACTCATGACAATTTTCATTATTTCACAAAAACTTAAAATAAGCATAACTTACTCATACGCCATCGGTTTTCGACAATTAAAACATCGACGGAAAGATCTCAACGAGATATAAACAATGAGAAATCTTTCATCATAATCTGAAGTAGTAAAATAATGAAGAAATTGTTGACAATACATGACAGATAACCTAAGGCGCTAGTTTCGAAAAAAAGTAAAAATTCATTTGATTTTTCTTCCCTGAATTTGTTTTATTAGTACCAATTCTCAATTTTTTTTGTGTAAATGTCATAAATAGAGAGATTGATAACCTCTCTCTTTTGATATTCTTACATTTCATTGCAAAAAAAGTACTCATTTTTGTTGCAGGTTCCATGAAGATAAACAAATGACCACAAGAAAACAGTGTCTCACAAAGTCCACATTTCTTAAGAACATGATCAGAGCAACATAAAAGATGAAATATCCAAGTATGAGCACACAATTTTGGATAAAGAATGCTAAATCAGATCCATCATACCATTTCAAAACCTTTTAGATACTAGTCTTACCATTCCATTCCTACTTATTCAATCAATAAAATCTTCATATCATTTTCCTTCATAGTCATTTTCCTGCCACACTTTCACTAACCTGTAACCTAGAAATAAAATCATTTGGCTCCCCTACAAATTTGATCCATTCCATTTCCTTTTCATTTTTTCAAATAAACCTTTATCTACTACAACAAAAAAAATCATCCATAGTACTTCAAAATTATTGTTTTATGCTCGCATTAGATGATGGAGGATTCATTAAGGCCTCCCTTCTAACAAGTCTTGGCCTATCGGCGTCAGCACATTATCTAGGTTCAAGGCTAGAGTTCTATTTCAAGCACCTTGATGTGTGTATGCCTTAATGACAAGTTCTCTCGCTAACAATCATGGGAATACACCAATATCCCTTGATCGTTGGATCTTGCAAGTAGCTCAATATCAGCTCATCTATTCTCACTTCACAAGATGTACTTAGGTACCTTGGCACTCATTGACATTAATGGTGAGTTTACCTCGCATTGGTTAATGACATTCATCAATGGCCGGTAATCCAACGACTTCTCTTCATGCTTGACATCCACACATTTATTTGCATTACTAGAATTATACCATCAAGTTTTGTAGCGATTGAAGACTGCATCATTTCAACAGTTTGCAGCAAGTATCAACTTATATAGTAGCAATAAAGATCTCGGTCTTGTCATCATCATAAAAAAAACAAAGAATCAGATCAAATTCCTTTGCTACATAATCCATGATCAAACATCAGCATCCACACTCTTCAATATACACAACTCATCCACATTGAAGGTAAGTGAAGGTATGTTGTTTTCTAATTTTTAGTCATACAATTCCTTAAAAGCTAAAATTGTAATTTTGGAAAATTCATCACTCCATTTATACTCCCTTTCTCATATTATGATAAATTGAAAACACCTTTAGTTGGGGGGAAAGGAAATCAATTCACATTTACATTTCATACACCATCATACATTTTCATTTCATTCCAACTCTCATATTCTTCCCAATCAACTATTAATGCAGTATGATTCCAAAAGATTATATGCTTTGCAAATTATCAAATCATTAATAGTTACTAGAGGACTTGAAAAACAATTCTCAATGTTTTCGTGTATTTTGATGCAACAAAAAAAGTAAAAGTATTGTTATACAAAAACCAATACTCAAAATTTTCGGTTGTCACACAAGAACCAAGCATCAAAAATGTATGTTGCAATCAAATATATTACACTTTGAAAAAGAGAATGTGATGATGCAAAGTTTGAAGAAAATCCATACAAGCCAAAGCTCATAAAGAAGCAAAGCATTACAAAAGGAACAACTTATGAATAAATGAATCAACGCAATAATTGCACGAGGATATGCAACAACTTCAGTTGGGGGTATGTTGAGTCTCAAAATTTCCTTCAATATTCATCCATATTTCCCTCATTTCATAACCATTTAGCCCTTGTTTCATAACTATCTAGCCTAAAACCATACATCAAGTAATCATCTTCATGATCATATGGGTTAGAATCCTTATTTTCCAAAGTTATTTATTTTATGCATTATAAGTGAATTAATGGTTAAAAACTAGGAAATAACATAGTTTCATATACCTATATATGTGTTATGAGTTTTGTGATATGTGTAGGCTTATTTGGAGATTCTAGAAGGGTCTTACTTGTCCTCCCAAGCACAAATTCGAATTTCAACTCAAGAGGTGGACCATATTCCAAGGAGAAAGAGCATGGAGATCTTTATGAGTCATAGGATTTGTATCTAATATTTAGGGATAAGATGAGACAAGTATGGATCTATTAGATATTTAAGAGATCTACATTTATTAACGAGATAACCATACCTCATGTATAAATAAGAGGTGCATCCTTCAAAGGAAGCCAACAATTATCAGTTATTCATTAGCACCAGATTTATGATTGTTCATTCAGCATGAATAATATCATTTTCTCCAAAATTAGGAGTTAGGAGTGTTGTTTGATTCTTAAGGAGTGATAGTTGTTCATGTGTGCTCATTGAGGAATGGAAGGATCCCCATCAATTGCAATCTACATACAATTGTAACATAGCTTGATTTTTTTTTATTTCCTTTCTGCAAGTATGATTTACTTTCCACAAGTATAATTTCATTTCCTAGATTTGATTTGATTGTCATTAAACTACTTGCTTACTAGTTATCCTAGTTTTCTTGCTTGACAACTAAATCACTAGTTGTTATTTACTAATTTCTCATTAATTATTATTTATTGCTTTCATGATTATCATAGTTTTGTTTTTACAGTTGTTCATAGATTGTTTTATAATTTTTTAAAAAGGCCATGGCATTCATTCATTTCACCCTTAGAATCTAATTCAGTTTTCTTGCATGTGATTTCTTTTGCAGTTTTCTTTAGTTATAGTTGTAATATGAATTTCCATTCTAAACAAACTTTCTACAACAATTTCATCTTAGGTTCCATATATTTTGGTTTGCTTCTAAGTTTATGAAACCCTCTGGTTGAAAAATTAAATGACAAGGATTTAGTATACAATTAAATCACCCTCCAGTGCCTACATGGAGTAACTGTGGATATTGAAGGGGCGCGGACCAAAGCTGATTTTGAAGTAATTGAAATAGTGGATTACATTAATCCATACTCGGTGCTTCTTGGAATTGATTAGGAATTTTATATGAACGTGGTCATCAACCTAAAGAAGTGCAATATGAAATTTGAGAAGAAGGAACTAAGGGTTATTTCTCCATTGGATCTAGCTGATGGTGTACGATATACTAAACCAGTAAGATATTATTATGAGGAGGACGATATTGAGAAAATATATAAGCTTATTGCATGGGATGAGGATTTGATCAAACCTATGGCGGATGGGCACATTACTTGGGAGAAGGATAACTCCTACAGTTGGGATTCAAATGAGGAGCTTGAGCACTGCCATAATAGAATGCATAAGGTATCGACACTGCGATGCAAAAGGCTTACTAAGTCACTCTAATGTATATCCACTAAGATATGCAACTTACCGTATTATGATGGTTTAGAAGATTTAAATTTATTTCTGGATAAATTTTAAAGGGATGTACTAGAGGAACATTGATTCTAGGCATTAAACATCGCACTAAGAGCTACACCTACTAGATGGTGGGGTATACATAAGAACATCTTTGTAGACTCGAAGGAATATTGACAAATGATGAAGTTGCGGTTTGGGTATGTTAATTCCTGCATTACAGAGAAGTATACAAGAAAGGATGATCTTCTTGTGCATCTGGCTCACTGGATGAAGGCATGGGGAGAAGAACCATAGCCAAAATGGGTTCATATATTCTGCCGCACTTTAGATACTATTCCGATGAACTGGTATCTAGAAACGAAGTTGCAGCACTAAACTGTAGTCTGGGATGTTCTGAAGGAAACTTTTTTGTTAACTTTCCATTTCGACGATGGATTTGAGTGTGTTGATGAAGCATTATAGGAGATAAAAGCTGTAAAATTTAGAATGCCTAAAGAACCTGTCGCATGTGTAAAACTACACTAGAGCACGCAGTTGCGTAACGCTTTGGAATGTTATAAAGTGACCATAGAGGAAGGTAAGGAAGACCCTAGGAACATCAATATTCCTTATTCAGAAGGACAACCTGAAGTTGCGGGGCCTAAAGCAAAAGTTCCTAACATCTCAAAACCCTTGAAAACTAAGCAAGTGAACATTGGATCGGAAGCACAACCAAAGTTTGCAAATATAGGTGATTACTGGGATGAGGACACAATGGACAAATTCACAGAGTTAATATGGGAGTATGAGGACGTGTTTCCCATAAAGTTCTCTTATCTAAAGGAGATAATAGGAGATCTGGGTGTCATGAAGATTACTCTGAATCCATATGTGAAGACGGTGAAGTAGCACCCATACCGATTGAATCCTAAGTACAAGGAAAAAGTGTGCAAAGAATTATATAAGATGCTTATAGGCAGGATTATTGAGCATGTCGAGGAATCAGACTAGGTTAGTCCTATGGTGGTTCAGGAAAAGAAGACGAAGGGTGAAATTTGGATTTGTGTAGATTTAATAAAGTTGAATGATACTTGTGTCCATGATACATTCCCTACGCCATTCACAGATGAAGTATTAAAGAATGTTGGAGGTCAAGAAGCCCATTTCTTTACCAATGGGTTCTCAGGGAATCATCATATCAAAATCATGTTGGAGGATCGAAGTAAGACTACTTTCACTACATAATGCTGTTTTCATTATAAAATTATGCCTTTTGGACTTAAGAATTCCCCTGCAATCATTTCTAGGGTGGTATTCGTAGCTTTCAAAAAATTTATTCATAAGTTCTTGGAGGTTTACTTTAATGATTTGACAGTGTTTGGATTAGTAAAGAAGCATGTTTCCAGTCTTCGCCTCATGTTGGATACTTGTTAAAAGTATTAGATATCCTGTTAGGGTCCAACCCTAACCCCTTTATTTATGTAATAGGGTCGATTCATAGTTATAGTCAATTAAAGAGTCAATAAAGCATGTATTAATAATTGTAAGTGGTTGACCCGCATTTAAGAAAGGGACCATAGTTAGTTGCAAACGAGCCATGGTATTAGATAGATGGTATTGAAAGAACCATGTTAATGACCCATGGTATTGTATGTATGAATCCTATATAAAGATAGAGACTCCCCTTTGAGGAATATTGATTCTTATTTTCTAATCAATCTCTGCTCTGCTGGAGGCTGCCCCCTCGAAGAGGCAAGTGAACATTGCTTTCATCTCTAAATAATAAAATACTTGCTATTTTTCTCGTTTGTTATGTATTCTGGGTTGTATTTCTTCGCATATTTGGTATTCTGGAATTTATCACAGGTCAAGAGCATAACATATCCCTTAATTTGAAGAAGTGGATATTTTGTGTACCATATGGGATACTCTTGGACCATGTTTTTTGTAAGAAGGGGTTGATGGTAGAACCTACCAAATTGCAGTAATTATTAATTTGGAGCCTCCGAGGAATGTCAAATAGTTTAGCATGACATTGGGCGATACAGGATATTATAGGAAGTTTATCAAAGCATATGCACAGATCATTGCCCCCATGGAGAGATTACTAAAGAAGGATGTGACATTTTGCTGGGATGATGATTTCCAAAAGAGTTTGGATGGATTAAAGGAAAAAATGGTTACAACACCTATTCTAGTGTTCCCCAACCAGAAGAAGGAATTCCATGTACACGTAGATGCGTCCTGCATAGAATTAGGAGTTGTGCTAACCCAACTGGGCGTAGGTGATATTTACCACCCGATAGTGTTTGCAAGTAGGAAATTGTCGAAGGCAAAAAAGAATTATTCAACTATGGAGCATGAAGGATTGGCCATGGTGTATGCACTCTAAAAGTTCAGGCACTATTTGTTGGGTGTGCACTTCAAAATGTACACAGACCATTCCGCTTTGAAGTACTTGGTCAAAAAGCCTATATTTGTGGGGGAGATTTGTAGATGGTTGCTGCTCTTTCAAGAATATGACTTTGAAGTGGTTGTGAAGCCGGGATAATTAAATGTTGGACTAGATCACCTCTCGCGGATTGAGAATGGAGACAAGCCTACAAATCTGAAGGAAGGATTGCCTAATGCGCTGCTCTTTGTTGTGTGTGTCACAGACGAACATTTTGCAGACATAATCCAGTTCTTTTCTATGGGTACAGCTCCTGAAGGGTATAAAACGTAGTAGAAGAAAGAACTAGTAGTCAGGGCTACAGATTTTTCAGTCATTGCAGGGCACTTATATAAAATGGGATCAGATGAAGTACTCTATAGGTATGTCCAGATTATGAAAGACAAAGTATCCTCATTGAAGCACATGGAGGAATTGCAGGAGGACATTATGTGGGAAGGGCAAATGCGTAGAAGATCCTACGAGTTGGGCTATGGTGGCCAACTGTGCATAAGGATTCCATGGATTATTGCATGGCATGCGATGTCTATAAGAGATCAGGGAGGCCTTCGCAAAGGTATGAATTGCCTCTGAACCCTCAAGTGTCATTACAAGTAGTCTATAAATGGGTAATAGACTTCATGGGACAAATTCAACCACTAGGAAAGAAGACAGGAGCAAGATACATCATCACAACAACCAAATACCTAACCAAGTGGGCTGAGGTGCAGCCCGTAAAGGATTGTAGCATAGCCACAACTTCGAAGATCATTTTTGAATACATCTTGTCATAGTTTGGCTGCCCTAAAAATTTTCCAAGTAATAAGGGTTCACACTTCTTGAATGAAACAATTGTTGCCTTGCTTGAATAGTTCCAAATGTATCATCTTCAAGTGAACGAGAGAGTGGAAGCCTTCAATAAAATCCTGTAGAATGGTTTAACGAATATTTGTAATTCAAATTGGAATGATTAGGATGTGCACATACCGTCTGTTCTGTGGGCATATAGAACTACCAATAAAAATTTGACTAGATAGACACTATTTAAACTGGTTTATGGACAAGAAGCTGGGATGTCAATGGAGTAAATAGTGCCAAGTTTGTGAATTCCTGCAGTCACAGATATGGATTATCAAGAATCATGGAATAATGCCTAACACAGATAGTTGAATTGGAAGAAGATTGCTTCTTGGCTGGTTTTCATCAGCAGGTGTAGAAGGCTTGCAAAAAGGCATGGCATGATCGCCATATTAAACAGTGCACCTTTAAAATTGGGGATTTAGTGCTACTATATGACAGGAATTTTTTAAGTTTCCATGAAAGTTCCAGATGCATTGGATGGGGCCATATATCATTAAGGAGATTACGGATGGGGGTGCAGTGCAGCTTGCCAAGCTAAATGGGGAGTTGTTTCGAGGAAAGGTCAATGGGAGCTAGTTAAAGTTGTACAGGGGTGATCCCGCTTGTGCGCAATGACTATATGAATGCAGGATACTCTTAGTACTCCAGGCAATTGCAAGAAAGTACAAAACTATAAACTATGCTGCCAGAAGGATCGTTTGGCAAAGTGAATGGGCTGCGCGATGAATCGAGGGAAGGCATAGAGGAGAGTTGGAATAAAGGATTTGTGCTAGCATGGTTGGTCCTACACAGCCTAGTCAAAAAGTGACCATTGGAAGCAATGTATATGATTGGATGATGATTTTTCTGTTGAAGGGAGCGAGGGGGAGCATTAAGGAGCATACCTTTGGAAATGTACCACCAAAAGTGCATTAATGATAGGGATATAAAGGGAACATATGAGTTTGAATTCAAATTGGGCTATAAATACAGCGTCCCGCTCCACATTTGAGCACTTTTCTTCCTAGTAAATTTCCTTGAGCTTTTGCGCTTTAGTTTGAACCAAGATAATTGTTTCATGTCTAGAGAGGCTTGGAAAGAACTTCGAAAGAATATTTCATGGCAAGGGTTCAGTAATTTACCTAAGTGGCGGCACAAAATATTCTTGGAGAGAATAACTGCAACTTGAGCTGATCTGACCAAACCCATGCCAACAACCTTGCCTACCACAGAGCCTAGGTCGTTGAGGCCTAAACCATCTACCTTCACGGCAAGAGACAAGAACCAAAAGAAGCCTCAGCAAGTGTCGGTGCGTAATCGCCACGCAAAAATCTAATGGAGGTCTGAAAAAAGTGTAAAATGGGTAAACCAAGCAGTCGACGGAACCCTTGGACTTAGAAGAGAAAGAACTAACCATGGGGATTGAAGAGATTGATGCATATGAAGCTTTTCTTATTACTTGATTGTTGCCTTATATCCCACCTAGGAAATCCATAGCCAAGGTCACTAAATACCCAAATTCATCAAAATTCCAGGTGTATTGTTGTTTTAACCAATCCTAATTGAACAAGACTACAAACATTTAATTGTCAACCTAGGGGTAGGTATGTCATTTCAATGAAGTTTGCACTGTCTGTACCGATACACTACAGACAAGAGTGAAAATAGAAAACAGTAAACAATGTCGCTGATCCAATTGTAGAAACTAATCATTCATGCAAAAATTAAAACACTCTACAGAAATGGAATCGCACTTCACATTTACCAAAGCAAAGGTGCACCACACACTGTACAGATAACTACACCAGGTGGTCAGCTACCATGTCGCTAACCAAATTTGTGTAACAACATAGCATAAATTTGGAACTGAAGCAGATATATTCTACAAATTGTACATTGACAACAGAAAACCATACAAATAATAAAAGAAAGGAACATAATATACAGCTACTCTACCACTATAGTCCCTACTAAATAGGAGGGCCCTTCCTCCCTAGCAGGGGCACAAGAATGAACACGAGATTAGTTATGAATTCAACTTGGAAACGGTAACAACATCACCATAGTGTCTTTGATATTAGGAATAACTAAAAGTTATAGGATCAAAATAATAGTACTCTCTATGATGTCCCCCGTGCCCGAGGGATTAAGTTTCTCTTATAGATATTACATACCCAAAAACTAGGAATAGATCAGTTATGAGAATCTCACGATTCTCATGTTGATCATAAAATAGAAATTGTTATAACCAGTTCCTAAATAAAAATTATATTTAAATACATCTGTTAAAATCATAACTACTTGGATCTGTCACTTTCTAAATATAAAATTCATAACTTCCAATAGTTGTTGTGTGGAATAGTACCCATGACTATGACAGCTACGGTGTAACAGCACCCTATGATAAAATAACAGTTTGGGATGTAACAACAACCTCGTAATAGCACCTGGGGTGTTACAGCAACGCAGTGTAATAGCAATGTTTGTAACAACATCGTGGTGTAACAACAATTTTCTTCGTCCTTCTCTTAGACCGGTCGGTGCGGTTGTTCATTCCATAACTTCGTTCTTGTGGGAAACACCTAAAAGAGAGGAAAGGATCTAAAAGAATTCTCCAACGCTTACCCCAGTTATCCATAAAAATGAATATTTCATCGTTATATCTAGGAAAAATGGTAAAATAACATGATGGAAAAATATGTTGTTCACAATAAGGAAAAAGGCGGTTAACATGTAAATTTATGTTGGTCCAGAGGGAAAAGGATCAAAACTAGGGAAAGAAAGTATAGGAAATAGGTACAAAAACTACACCCAACATCTCCCCCTAACTGAAGCAATTGCATGTCCTCATGCAAAACCTTAGTTTCTCCTGTTATACCTCTAATGCAATTCCATAAAAATTATAAGCACTAGCAGTGTCTTCATCAGCAGACCTGTATCCCTGAGTAGCCATCAGGTGTCGCCGCCAGGACTCTTCTTCATAATCACACAAGTGGTAATGCAATTGGTACTCCTCCACCGGTAACCAAATCAGAAGATATCTAAACCCAAGCCCAATATAGAAGACTCCCGGTGTTTTTACCACCTGGGCATATTCTGGTACTCATGTAACAACAACCACAAAGTTTTGGAACTCGAAAGGGTCTCCTTCTTGTAATCTTTCACTACTAGCTTTTGTGCGCTTAAGGCACCCTGTTAGTGCTTGGCTTTTCATTTGTGCATAAAGATTAAGGCAAAACCCCACAAACCTCTTTCTGTAAGTGGCTAACTATTCCCTAATTTCCAAGGTACTCAGGAATAAGTTGAACTCACGTCTCAATTCAACAACCATTCTCAGTTCTTCCCTAATCCACAATGCTACTCTTTCCTCATTAGTTTCAACTGATTTTATTCATGGCTAAGTGCCATTCGATTTGATTCATCATAAACGAAATGAAGGCTCGCAACTGAAAATCCCCCATATAAGAGAAAATAGTTGTGACCATCTTTGTACTGACATATTCATACATCATATTATGTCAAAACATCTCACAAAGTAATCTTTGTTCATCAAAGTCACAAGCATGAAAAACTTCTAGAAAAGTGTGGGTAGAAGAACCCAGATATGGTATGTTTTCAAAGACTGCTTTTAATTGAAACAAATAATATTGTTCCCATAGGAACATTGGATATGATGGGGAAGGCCTCATGCAGCCTAACAGGTTCAAGGCAGGCTCATGAAGCTTCGTCTTATTGTTTGTTAGGTCCAAAACTTACCATTGTAACATTTGCAGTTGTTCCTCTTTCTTCTTCATGGCTTCTTTATTCCTCTGCTTTTCCCATACTCTCGCCCATTCTTCCCTTAACCACTTCTTCCGGAGCAAATTCATCTTTTTCTAATGTGCCTTGAGCGAGATCATTCCCTCTGGCAGAGAGAGTGCCTGATGTTTCCATTTTTGTAATTCTTGTATCAAAAAAAATATTTCCAAACACCACCCTTCATTAGGACCTAGTGTTCTCTCACATGCACTAACAATTGAAGGTGTAACAGCTCCCTGAGGGTGGAGCTGCTCCATTTCAGTGGCTGGTTCTTATGTAATAAAAGCATCATTAGTGGATTTTTGTGTAACAACTTCTTTTCTCCTTGGTTAGCTCCTACTTCCACCATTGGTTCTTTTGTAACAACAGTGTCATCCACAGGTTCTTGTGTATCAGCTTCTTATTCTTCCCTTTGGTTAGCTTATGCTTCCACTACCAGTTTTTGTGTAACAACAGTGTCATCCAAAGGTTCTTGGGTCTCAGCTTATTCTTATTCCCTCTAGTTAGCTTATGCTTCCACTGTTGGTTCTTGTGTAACAACGATGTCATCCAAAGGTTCCTGTGTATCACCTTCCAAGTTACTTTTTGTGGGATGCTCCATTTCAGCTGTTGGGTCTTATGTATCAGTAGCATCTTCAATGAGTTCTTTTGCATCATCTTCCCAGGACTCAATTTGTGTTTCCCTCGAAAAGGTGTCCACTACACAAACTCTATACCCTACTAGTAGTAGTTCTTTAGCATAGGACGTGCACACAGAACCCAGAACATTTTCCTCCTTGGACCTATTTATAGCCTCAACTAAAGTATTTAACCCTGAGGCCCTTGCTTCTCCCTTTTCCTCTACTAACTATTGTCTTAACTTTTCATTTTCTTTTTCTGAACTTTCAATTTTAAGCAGCAAGGATTGGGTCTCATTCTTACCTAGTGAGGAAAGTTCCTCCAGTCGATCCTTCTCTTCATCTTCTTGCCTTGTTGCCTCCTTGTTCTTCTCAGATGTGGATGGGGATTTTGGGTTCCTACTAACCCTTACTCTCTGCTTCAGCCACTTATCATCTATTGGCTTGTCAACCAGTCTCTTTCCAACCCTTACTTTCGAGGGTTAGGGTTGCTCCTTGGTTTCCGTTGGAGCTTCCTCAGAGGTCCCAGCTTGCTTCCTTCAGGTATTCCTAGCCTTCTTGCTCATGAATTCATCCCATCTCTTGCCCTGGTGACTTAGGGCATCTAACACAATTAGCTTGATGAGGCTGTGGTTTGTGGTGTAGTTCTCTGGGTGTGCAGTTGTCTTCACAGCTGCAGCCATATGCCTGATATTCTCCAGTAGAAAATACGGGAGGTTTATCATTTTTTGATGTAAGAGGTGATTTAAAAATGGGAAGTGATAATTAAATACAATTGTATCCATTCCCTCATAAGTGATATACTTAATGAGGTAAAGGGTGACATCTGTGCATGGTTGGGGAAGCGATAACCTGTCAATTCCTCCCCCTTTCTTTACGAGTCGTTCTTTCCCTTATAGAAAATCCTCCTTCAAAGAGGTCTCATTAATTTTTCTATTGAACCACCTCTTGCCCTCTGTTGGCAATGTCATCACATGAGCAATTACCTCCTATGTAACTTCCAGCTGCAATCCCCTGACCTCCGTTTGATTCCCCTTCAAATTCTTAGCGAATTCCATAGCAATTGCTCCATTTGGTCCCTCTAGCCTTTGGTAAAATGAAAACCAACCTACATCCTTGAAAATTTGGCATGCTTCAGGATAATTTTTCGATGCCTCAGTTGATCCTGGTTCATGTCAAATTGCCAACCCACCCATTTCTACGTTATTACAATGTTGTTATCCTCTCTTCTTCTCTGTGAGAAATTTTGAAGTAATCGCCACAATGCTCAGTTGTTCTGGCTCTACAGACTATTCTCCTCCACTTCTGTCTGAGATTTCTGAATGAGGATGCCACTCTTCAGCAGTGGGTAATGGTAGGGTGATGCAGTGAGGTTAAAGGCAGGGATTTCAAATCAATGTTCGTACTACACAATATCATTTTCTCATTAATGCTAAGTTATGGAAGATTTGATCCAAGGTACAATTCCTTTTCGGCATGAGATATCATTAAATGATAATGATTACAGGATCATCATACTTTAGTTTTAGTTTAAATTCTCATAGGTCATGCACAGTTCATGTCATGATGTAATTTGTCCTCCCCAAACTTAAGTGTGACGGCCGTCCTCAACCATCAAAAGGATATCACATTAAATTTCCATAATTACTAAGTAAAAGAGGATAGTGATATTACCATTTCATGACATACCTGGTATGACGTGGAGAGAAGAAATTGGCGATGAGGTGCGCGAAATTAATTCTGGTGGTCATGGAAATTGCTCCTGAGTCAAGGTGATGCATGTTGTATATCGCAATAGATAATTCACTTGGATCATTTTTTAGAAGTCGTTAATTGTTACAGATGTAACAACTAAGATGATTGACATGTACTATTAGTTTCCAGAAAATATAAAACAAATAACTAAAAATAGTCGTTTAACAACATTATTGTAAGATATGCCTGAAATGACAAATGTAGTTTCAATAAAAGTGTGTAACAACTGCCACGAAGTGGTTTTCAACTGTCACAAAAATTGTTTGTCTGTGCCCCAAAAAAAAGGTTTTCACAGCCAGATTATTTTCATTACTTATTTACTTTATATATATATAGCAGGTGTAACAACCGCCAATACAAGTTGTTTTTCAATTGTTACACTTATTGAAAAATTAGAATCTTGGCAGCACAGGGGGGTTTCCCCTACTCCTGCGATCTAAAGGTATGAATTCATGACAATGTTAACAAATGAATCCCTTGAAGCAGGTTTATGATATAACTTAGAAGACGATGCCCATTAGTAGGTAATGGTGTCCTCGCACTATCAATGGTAACCAAATCCACAGTCCCATTGTCAAAGATTGCATCTACCTCATGGGGACCTAGCCATTTGGTGCATAGATTACCCTTGAATTCCTTGAATCTCAAATTGTATAAGAGAGCCCAATCTCCTTTCTGAAATTTCTTCTTTTTGATAAACTTGACATGCCACTTATCTCTCTACTGTTGGATAATCTCTATTTCCTAGATAGCAGCGAGCCATTTATCCTCCAATTCATTGAGTTGGTTCAACCTTTGCTTTTGTGTTGTAGCCAAATCTAGATTTACCTGCAATTTTGTTCTCAATATCTTTATTTCAAACTCGATGGGGAATAAGGGATTTTTAGCATACACAAGCTCATATGGTGAGAATCCTGTAGTATTCCTCCATGTGGTTCTGTATGCCCACAACACTTCTCGAAATTTATCAGCCCAATTCCTTTGGTGACTATCCACAGTCTTAGTAAGAATCCCCTCAATGACTTTTTTGGTGTTGTACACTTGGCCATTTTCAAACGGGAAGTCTGAAACATCCTACTCCGTGGCTTTCGTTAGTTTTTTTTTCTCAACCCATTTTGTGACATAGTCAATGCAGACTAAGATGTAGGACTTCTATCTAGATGAAGGATTAATTGGTCCCAAAAAATCCAAGGCCCATTTCTCAAATGGTTCTAAGACTATTTGAGGTTGTAATGTCATCTCATCTTATTGCAGTGGTTGGCCCATCCTTTGGGAGCTATCACACCCTTTCACGAACTTCTTAGCATCTTGAAATATTGTTGGCCAATAATATCCTGTCGAGAGGACTTTGTATCATGTTTGCTTGTCTATGAAGTACCCTCCACAAGGTTCCTCATGACAAGCCTTAAGGATGTCAAAGATCTCATCTTCCCTAACACAACGTTTGATCTACAAATCTGGTCCAATGTGATAGAGATTCCCCTCTATCCAGGAATAAGTAGCACTCTGATGTATGATTTTTCTCTTTTCCTTGGAGGATAAGTATTGTGGAAACTTCCCTGTGGCAAGATAATTGGCTATATCTTCATACCATGGTGAGTGAGTAGAAATAGCAAAGAGATACTCATCAGGGAAAGAATCCTCAATAGGAATGCAATTTTCATCAATAGTTAACCTAGAAAGAAAATCAGCTACTACATTATCTTTTCCAAGTTTATCTACAATTGTGATATAAATTTATGTAACAGTAATAACCAACATGTAATTCTACCATTGGTAATTGGCTTATTCATTAAAAAACAAATGGTAGAGTGGTCATTGTGTACAAATACTTGATACTTGGTAATATAATGTCGAAACTTGTTGATGGCATGCACTATTGCTAGGAATTATTTCTCAGTCAATGTATAGTTGAGCTTAGTTGGAGTCAAATTCTTGCTTATGTAATAAATAGCATAAGGTTTCCTATCTTCTAGCTAGCCCAAAATAACACCTACAACAATATCATATGCATCTGTAGCTATGTGAAATGGCAGTTCCCAATTAGGTCCATGTAAAATAAGAGTTGTTGATACACAACATTTCAGCTTCAAAAAGGTATGCTCACACTTTCATGTCCACACAAATTCCACATCTTTCATAAGTAAGAAGAAAAAAGGCGATGCAATTTTTTTTTAAATATCTATAAACCTTTTGCAATACCCTGCATGTCCCAAAAAACTATGTACCTCTTTTTGTGTCTTGCGAGTTGGAATTTTCAAAATTACCTCTATTTTAGCAGGATCTACCTTGATTCCGTCAACAGAAATGAAGTGTCCCACCACGATCCCTTCAGTCATCATCATGTGACATTTTTCGGTGCTTAGAGCAACGTTAGTCTGTATACAACGTTTCAACGCTTTTTCTAAATTATCTAATGATGTTTCAAAAGCATCACCATAAGGTGTAAAGTCGTCTATGAATATTTCAAGGCAGTCATTCAACAAATCAAAAAAAAATTCCTAGTATTGCCCTCTGAAAAGTTGTTGGCGCATTGCAGAGTCCAAAAGGGAGTACTCTATATGTGAAAGTTCCCCAAGGGCAAGTAAAAGTTTTTTTATCCTAATCCTATGGGGCAATCTATATTTGGTTGTAGCCACTAAACCCATCTAAAAATGAAAAAAACTTTTTCCCAGAAAGGGTGTCAAGGACATGATCTATAAATGGTAAAGGAAAATGGTCCTTTTGAGTGGCTTTATTGAGTTCTCTGTAATCCACATAGACTCTCCATTTTCTATTATTCTTAGGAATAATTACAAGCAGAGACACCCACTCACTACCAGATATCGGATAAATGAAGTTAGCATTTAAGAGTTTTTGTAATTCTTCTTTTACTACCTCCTTTAGTGCAGGGTTCATGCAGCACTGCGGTTGTCTAATTGGTTTGTTTCCATCTTTCAAATAAATGTGGTAAGTGCACAGGCTAAGATGAATCCCTTTCATATCTATGTAGTCCCATGCAAATGCATTTTTGTATTTTTGTAACGGTTGTAACAGTAGCTTATTTTGTTCAGCAATCAGGTTGGGATTAATATTCAAATACTTTCCTGGTTCTATTTCAACGGGACTACTGTCACTGTGTGGAGTGGTTCTCATTTGTTCAAAGTTTACATCATCTACCTCCTCTTCCTCCTTTTAATTTTCAATAGAAGTGACAGAAAGTGAGTTACTAATAAATCCATTAATGATATCATCGTTTGTCTCATCCTTAAAATACCGGGCTTTTCCAAGAGTGAGGAGTGGTAGGGAAATATATGATTTGGGTTCAAATTCACCACAAGGGGATTGTTCAAATCCAAATTTGGTTTTGCTGGGGGGTAAAGGTTAAGGTTCTTTGTAGCCTGGCCATCTGAAATCATCATAGTTCTGGACTTTCACTCTATAAACGCATCTGCAATGGCCAGCCAGGGTCTCCCTAAAATCAAAGGATGTCCCCCCAGGTTGGATTTGGTTTGCAAGATAAGAAAATCAGTCGAATACCTCCAAGAAGATATTGTGATTACTATGTCTTATAATATCCCCTCGAGTTATTGTAAAATGAAAATTGCCCAGTGTCCTTAGAAAAGGAGGCAATTTCTTATTAAAGCGGACTTAAGGGTTCCTTAAAGAAATCGCATTGGAAAGGTTCAAAGGGAGGACTTAAATGGAGACAGAAGGACTCCCCGATTGTAATCTCTGATATATCGCATCAGACAAAGGCCTTCATGTGATATCGGAACAGACCCCGAGCCATCTACATGTGCGATCAGCGATGGCGATATCGGCGATCGGAGGGCTAAGGAACCATACCTCAGACCCATGTGACAATGCGATATGTGATTGCGATCGGTTTCGGTGATCAGTGATTGGAACAAAAGCCTTATGCCATGCGATATGCCGAAATGCGATAATACTGATATCGGCAATAGGCGATCGGTGATTGGCAAATGGGATCGCAACCATATAAAAGAGCTGCACATCATGACATGCGATAAAGGCCAGACCCGATAGGATTATGGACACGATTGGATATAATTTTAGTTCTGATGAAAAGTATTTTGTCGGGTTTTTCTATGTATTCCTTTGTTTTTCTGTTCCAAACAAAAAATGCGTTATTTCGTGGATTTGTCCTGGAAAGAGGTCGTTGGTTCATTTCCATTGGAAACAATCCATCACATTTGTGCCACGATATAAGCGGGTGTTTTGTAACAGGAATGCATTATAGAAGACGCAGAGCCATAGAGCCAGTGAACCAGAGGGTCCAACGCAGAGCCACGGAGCCAGAGAACCAGCGGGCCAGATGTAGAGCCACAGAGCCAGTGAGCTAGAGGGCCAATTGAAGAGACACAAATCTGCAAAGGAATGATTCCTCATGATTGGGGACAGAGGAACGGATGGAAGCTGCAGAGTCAGAGGATTCCTCAAAGGCTAGAGAGCCAAGCGAAGAAGCAAGTCTCCCTTAAGGGAGCTCACAGCTGGGCAAAGAGCCACAAGCCAAGAGATGATAGAGCCAAGAGACACAGACTCATAGAGCCACAGTTCCATAGAAAGCCAGAGAAGTCACTAGAGGTTGGGGGCGATGGCAAAGGGGTGATTCCTTAGAGAGTTGAGCACAGTAGAGTTGCAGAGCTAGAGAGCTTGAGTGAAATAGAGTTGCAAAGCCAGAGATCCATAGAGCCAAGGATTCACAGAGAGCCACTAGAGGTTGGAGGCTTGATAGAGGTAGAGCCACGAGAGGTTGGAGGCAGAACCGCAGAGCCAGAAAGCTCAAAATAAACTTTTAAGAACCATGAGGCTGTAATGAAGTTTCAAAGCAAAAAAGAGATCAAATGATCAAGTTGTTGCTGGTTTCTAATGTGTGCTAAAGATAAAAGAAGGAATTCCAGAGACAGTAAAAGAATTCTGAGGGAGTTGGTGCAAGCCAGGAGCTCAAGATAGCCCAGAGCACTGGTTGAAGGAATCTAGTCTAGAGAAGCTTAGATCTGTCTACAGAGGATGAACAGCCAACGAGATAAGATGGTATTCTAAACCCATAGGTTCAGTTGTAAACCAATGGAATTGAGTGTGGAACTTGTAAAAGAAGCCTACCATAATCCCAAATATTGATCCGGATTTAAACAAGAACGCAATAAAATATAGAGATAACCATATACACAAAGATGCAGCAGAAATAATGCTTCATTTCATTAATGGAAAATATCGAAATATTCTTACAACCAGAATTGGAAATAAAGCAGCTAGGGCGATGGTAGCTTATCTCTGAGAAGAGATGTGCGGCTACATGCCTCTGAACTGTTCCGAATTGTGTTACAATGAGGCTCGAAGGCCTATTTATTGTTGAGAAATAATGGAAAACCCTTCACATTCCAAAACCTACCCCTAGAAGATGAAACGCCAAATTGTGGGCCCCGTTTTGGCTAAATTGGTACATCAATTTCCCGGGGTCGTAACTTTGGCGTACGATCTCCGTTTGACGCGTATGATAGCTCGTTAGAAAGATCTATCTGAGAACTACCACTTTGGGAAGTGCAACATGGGTCCATGGCATGGACCCATTTTGCCCCCAGATTTCCCAAAAAACGTCGTTTAGGGCCTCAAAACGGCTCCGGAAGTTCAGGACCCGAAAAACTGCTAAAAATAGTAAATTGTGCTACCATTTAGGAAACTAAAAAAGCTAAAAGAGACAATTGTGGGGGTCCAAATGGGATAGGTGGGTGGCCACCAACATCCACCTGGATCATTCCTCCCCCATTAGGAAGCAATGGTCCC
>APFE031359608.1:104685-141408 GCA_000404065.3 Pinus taeda | reverse complement strand
TGACTCATGGCTTCTTCATTACTACCAAAGATGATATCATCAACATACACAACAAGTATTAGCAATTTATCATTATCATTTTTTATATATAGATTGCTATCTACTAATCCTTTTGAAAAACCTTGTTGATGGAGGCATTTGTCCAGACGATAATACCAAGCGCTTGGAGCTTGTTTAAGACCATAGAGTGCCTTCTTAAGTCTACATACAAGTTTTGGATCATTTCCAAGGATGAATCCATCTAGTTGCTCAATATACACTTATTCTTCTATAAAAAGGTAGATTTCACATCCATTTGATATACTTTGAACTTCTGAAAGATAGAAAGAGCAAGGAACATTCTTATGGCTTCAAGTCTAGCAATTGGTGAAAAAGTTTCTTCAAAGTGTATACCTTCTTGTTGAGCATACCCTTTACAAACAATTATGGCCTTGTTTCTAATAACATCTCCATTTTCGTTCAGCTTGTTTTTGAATATCCATTTGGTCCCTATGATATTCTTATCACTGGATCTAGGAATCAATTCCCAAGTGTTATTGTTTTCAATATGCTCAAGTTCTTCATTCATGGCCTTGACCCAGCATTCATCTTTGCATGCTTCAGTTACATTTCATGGTTCAACAGAGGAGAGAAATGCTAGATAGCTTGAAGCTTCTGTTATAGTTCTTCTTATTTGAATACCTGCCTCTTTTTGCCCCAAAATTTGAGTCTCTAGATGGTTCTTCTAAACATATCTGGATGAAGTCTTTTCTTCTATTCTTATCTATTCTTCTGGTTCCTCATAAGTTTCTTCTTCAGCATTAGTTTGATATGATGTAAAAGGATGGTCCTCTTCATCTTCAAAATCTTCGATTTTTACATGTTTTGAATTGTTGCCTTCTTCATCAACCACCACATCAATACTTTCAAAAAAAATTTATAAGTCTTTTATTGTGACGCTTATATCCTTTACTCTGGGAAGAGTAACCAAGGAGAATGCCTTCATCTGCTCTAGGTTCAAACTTGCCAAGATTTTCATCAGTCCTTTTGATGTAACATTTGCTTCCAAAAACCTTGAAGTATTTTACTGTAGGAGTCTTACCATACCAAAGTTCATGAGGAGTTTGAGTGTTGTTTACCCGAATGTTTGTTTTGTTGAGAATAGTAATGACAACAAATGCAACTTTGAAAAGGTTGCAGGAGTTCTAGATTCATCAAGCATAGCGTGAGCCATTTTTTGAACCATTCTGTTCATCCTTTCCACTACTCCATTTTTCTGATGAGTCCTTACAGTAGAGAATTCCCTTCTTATTCCACGTTCTTCACAAAAGTCGAAAAATTCATCTGAGATAAATTCCCCTCCTCGATCAGACCTGAGGCATTTGATTCTGCGATCTGATTCATTTTCAACCAAGGCTTTGAAAGCTTTTAACTTTTCGAAAGCTTCATATTTATGCTTCAAAAGTCCTATCCAACACATCCTAGAAAACTCGTCAATGAACAATATAAAGTATTATTTTCCTCGAGGTGACTTTTTCCTTAATGGACCACATAAATCAGTATGGACAAGCTCAAGCGGCTTACTAGCTGATCCTTCTTAGGGAAATTAGTTCTAGTTTTCTTACCAAATTGACATGATTTGCGTATTGTATTGTCTGGAATTCTGATGTCTAGGAGATCACGAACCGTCTGATATTTGCATGCTTTCCTTATCTGAGAGAAGCTTAGATGCCCCAATCTTTTGTGCCACAACCAGTGTTCATCATTCTTGCTTAGATAGCATTGTTGTTGTCCTCCCTTGAGTATGTATAAATTATTTGGAGTTCTTATGCCTTTGATCAATGTTTCTCCTGTATCAAGCTCACGAACAATACATCCATTTGATCGAAATATTACCTCATTTCCTTGATCACACATTTGGCTAACACTCAATATATTATGCTTCAAGCCATCAAAATACATAACACTTCTAGCTTTGACTTTTTCTTTCAAAAGAATAGAACCTTTACCTTTTATGAATGCAGGTGTGTCATTTCCGAATGAGACCTTCCTTTCCTTTTCTATGTCATTATATGACTGAAGTTTTTCTTTATCACCTATCATATGTTTCGAACATCCACTGTCGATGTACCACTGATTTTCTTGTCCTTCTATAAGGCTATACCACATCTTTCTGGTTGCGGTTCTTTCTTTCTCCATGTTTTGGGACCCAATGAAGGTTGCTCCTTCTGAGATGTTTGCCAAAAATTACTCCTACATTCAGATTCTTTAGGACCAAAGTTGTTACAAATAGAGCATTCTATTTCATTTTCAAGAGTATAAAATTTATTGTATGTCCTCTTCATGATCCCAGTCACGCTTCTTGATTTCTTGCTTCTCGAGTCATGATGGTCTTGTAGGAAACACATTGAGTAGCTTTGTGTCCAAAGTTATGACATGAAAAACATTGGCCATTAAATAAATTCTTGTGATTATCAAATCTACTGTCTAGGTGATTGTAGTTTCCATTGACATTCATTCTTGAGGCAAATTGAGAATGATTTAGCTGTGGTTGGTTGCATCTTCTGTTCATCCTTGAAGTAGATTGACCCCAATTTACTTTGTGGTTTTTTTTATGCCTTTGCTAACGATTGTCAACTTTTTCACTTCTCCTTGCTGCATCAAGATAACTTTTGGAGCTGGATGGCTTTTGTGCTTGAGATGATTCTTCAGTATATCCAAGACCTGTCTTGATAAGAGGATAACGCTACACTTTTATAATCTCATCTAAAGTTTCAGATCCTTTAGCAAATCTAAGATTAAGAGCTTTTGTTTTCTCAATATCTTTTCTAAGTCCCACAATTTCACATTCTAACTTTTCATTGTGTTTTTCCCTTTCAGCAAGTTGGAATGTCAAAGTATCTATGATCATATTATTTTCTTCTAAACAAATTTTATGTTTAGAAATTTCTTCATAGAAATCATCTTGATCTATAGCATCCAAGAAATCATCATCTTCAAAAGCCATCAAAAGTATATAATCATTACCATGTTTATCTTCATAACTATTTGAAAGTCCATCACTGTCTTCATGTGTATAATAGCTCTTCCTACTTACATTTTGTTTTCTATTCCATTTAACTGGTTCCTTACCTTTATCAAGCTTATCTTTATGAGGACATTTGGTTGCATAGTGACCAACTCTCCCACAATAAAAACATTTGAAAGGTAGCTTACCTCTGAATCTTCCAGAACCCCGTTGAAGGTTCTTGACAAAGTTTGATTCTTCCTCTTCTTCTGATGTATGCCCTGACTCATTGTATTCTCCTTTTCTTGAAGATTTTAATGTGGCTCCTCTCATTTCTGGTGGTCCACCTTTTCTCATTTTGAAAGCAGTTAGGATTCCATGTAGTTGTGACATAGTAATACTCTGAAGATTTTGCTTTTCTTCCATGGTAGAGACTTTTGATTCAAACTTAGAAGAACAAGATCTTAGAACTTTTTCAACTAAAGTAACTTCTTTTATTTCTTCACCCAAGTTTTTCATGCAATTAACAATCTCATCTATACGTAATAAATAATTAGCCACACTTTCATCATTGTGCATTCTGAGAGTTTCATATTGAATTATGAGATATTGTAGTTTTCCACATTTTACGTGATCGTCTCCTTCATAGATTAGAATGATCTTGTACCATATTTCTTTGGTGGTTTTGAGCTGCATAACCTTGATGAATTCTGATTGAGATAGACTCCCCAATAGAGTATTGATAGCCTTTACATTTGTTTCATACTGCTTTTTACTAGTTGTATCTGTAGGAGTTGCTGATGGGAATGTGTACCCTCCTTCCACGATATCCCAAACTTCTGCACCAAGATATTAAAGATAGGTTTTGGTTCTTACCTTCCAATAGATGAAGTTGCTCCCATCAAAGATTGGTGGCCTAATGGATGCTTCATTTTCGTAGTTGCTCATGATGATAGATCTTCCTTCAAGCGATCAAGCTTCTTCTGAAGGACCTGCTCTGATACCAATTGTTGGAAATAATACTGAGAGGGGGCTGAATCAGTATTATCAAGTCAAATAATTTTTCATTTTCAAACTTATATATAAACTACTTCAGATATGGAAACGAGTGTATACATGCAACTATGTCTACAACAACTAGCGTATATTCAGTAAACTTAAGATTTAATTAAGATATTTGATCTTTAATCAGTGCATCTGAACTTCATTAACCATAAGGACAGTAAACAAGTGCAGTAAACAGAAGAGATCATCACACATATGAACATAAGATGTAAGGTGGAAACCCAGTAAAATCACCTACTGCAATGCTTCTCTATCTACTTGTTAATAAGAAACTTCTTTCTACAATATTTCTGTACTGGTGCAGTATTATACCAGTACGCAAGCTTCTACCTGTAGAAGGCTACAACCTTCTCTCATTCTCCAGCTTCTCCTGGAAGGGAGATACAACCCCCTTAGCTCTTGTACTCGCTGATGTAGTAGTACGTAGGTGCTGACCTACAGAAGGCTACAACATTCTCTTTTCTTCCAGGGACCACATTTCATAAATTTTTAGACTGGATCCATCAATCAAACATCAAATGTATCTGCATCAACCAATCTCCTTTGCACCAAAAAAAACTGAATTAAACAATCACTTCTTTGAATGTTGTAACCAAAATACAGTAACAGTAACCATAAACCAATCCTAAACCCAAAACGTTGCAGCAATACACAGAAGTAGCTAAAACATATTTTATGAGACATAAACTACTTCAATATGTAGAACTTGTGTGCATATGCTACTGTATTAAGCAAACTTGTGTATACGCTGTTTTGAATTACCGAACCTGTGTGTATACGCGCCTTTTCTATGTCGAACCTGTGTACAGATCTATAAACGATAATTTACCCTTTTTCAATTATTCAAACATCAGTTATACCCAGATTATCATATTTATAGATCAAGTCATGCGCTAAATATAACAGATCAAAATCACACAAAGACACTTCTCTTCAAGCCTTAATATCTTGACCCATCAATAGAACTTATCCTTCTCCTAGCAGTCAGGTTCCTCCTTGATTCAGATCCAGCTATGCACCATAACCCAATGACTAGTATTCTAGATCTTGCTCTTCATAAGATATTCAATCCGTGAATGAGTACCTTCACCTAATGATCTCCTTCCTCTTTTATAGTCAGCCTTACTCAATACCATGGTCCAAAACCACTTAGAACCAATACTTGGGTCCAAATACCTAGGTTCAACACTTCAGACGAGATACCATGGTCCAAAACCATAGGTCCAAATACCAAGGACCAAATACCATGGACTAAAAATAATTTTTCAACATGTATACGCTTTTCCGTGCATGAAAGTGCATGCATACACATACGTGACTTTTGATCAGCAATCTCGTGTGTATACGTGACTTGGTTAAGTGGAAACTCTGTATATCTCTTTTTCTTTTATTCTGAGAGCCTGAACTGTGATATGTCATCTAAGTGAGTTTCCATCAAGGAAAACACCTGTGTCATAGTACCTGTTATCTCAAAATCAAGCCCTGGAAGGCTGCAGACCAAGAAGACTTCAAGTAACTGTTTCAAACCTACTTTAGGCTGAGGCTTAGCCTCCTCAACCTGAGAGGGCTCTCTCAAAAGGGTTAATGATTTTGATTATAGATAAGATGGCTAACTCTTGTAAAAAAACGGTGACAAGTATGAATGGTGGAAATAGATTTAACAACTATCCATTGGGCTTATGGAGTCAACAACACCTCAATATCACAATGAACTCAACTTTACATGGAAGTCAGGGCATTCAACATTTAAACATTCAGAACATAAACTCATATGGGACCACACAGTTTACAAATGTATACAGGAAGTCAGAGCACATTCAGTGAATTCTGAGTGATTATACATCCATACTATTGTAAGAATTAAGAAAAGGACAACATCACATATTCTGAACATAAAAAATCCTTCATGAATCCTGAGAAGCAAGGTCAAATATGTATTATTGAAAATGAGTCTTCCATGAACCAAATACAAGCTTTTCCATAAAATTTCCAACCCTGAGTACATTGATGTTTCAGCTATATATAGAGCTCTTTACATAACTGATATTCCTCCTAAAGCATGAGGGGAATTCGAATTCATCCTACTATGACACCTAATGATACTTAAAACTAACTATTAAATGCAAATGACACCTAACTAGGAGTCCTAGAGACCTAATACAACTAGGAGTGTAACTCCTTATTATGATTACAACAACCTTATCTAAACATTTAAAGCATTCTTTGACACCTAACACTCCATGAAATCGAACTTGATGAAGCCTCCCACGTGGTCATCTAACTGTTGAAGGAAAACCCTAGAAATTAGGGAACATGTTTCCCTGTTTTTAGGTTTAGGATCCCTGAAAATGGCACGTGTGACAGAGCCTTTATCTTCTCATCCATGACCCATTTTTCGAAACTGAAGGAGGTTTTTATAGTCCAGGATGTCTAGAACAAAAACTCTCTTGGTTTTTTAAAATACTTCTCCAGCTGTCCAGAATTGATCCTTGAAGAAGGCGTGTAAAACAGGAAGTTTTGATTTTTGAAAAACTGCAGCTACAACAGTTTTGTAGCGCACGTTTGGTCCTTCATTTCTCCCAGCTCATGATGTATTTGAGGAAACTGAAGGAGGTTTTTGTGAAATAATCCGTGCTAAACAAAAAAATCTCTTGGTTTTTTTAAACACCGTCCCTACCTCCCATAATGTGCCTTTGAAAAGCCGGTGTAAAACAGAGGAATATGCCTGTGAAAAAACTGCACCTACAGCAATTTCGTAGCGCAACTTTGGTCTTTCATTTATCCCACCTCAGAATGGATTTGAAGAAACTGAAAGAGTTTTTTGTAGTACAGCATGTTAGGAAGAAAAAAATCTTTCAGTTTTGCAAAATGGAGTTCTCAGCTGCTCAGGAAAGCTTCTGTACGTTGACTAGTAAAAACAGTTTTTCTTTGCTAAAACAGGCTGCTACAGGGGTTTCGTAGCGCGCTACGAAAACACTTAGAGTGAGTTTTTAACTATGAAAACCTTGACACAAGTTTGAAACATGGAATTTTAGGTGATGTGGGACTAGTGATGGGCAAGAACGGCGTGTTGACCTTATTTGACCATACCAAAAAGACTCTTTTATAGATCTTAGACACAGAAACAACCATGGAAAGAATAGACCAAGACTAACATGAATCCTTTGGAATCAAACTGATGTCAAAACACATGGTGAGGCTTTTAGGACATGGAATGAGGCTATGAAACTTTATTTGAATATGGACATGAGACTCTAACCCTATGAATTATACTCTAAAACATAAAAATGACTTCACCATGACTTGACCATGACTGATACAAGAATTGAGAAACCATGTAAGTTGTCCAAATTTTTTTAAGGAAGTTTTACAGTGATAACAGTGGCTCCACTAGGGATAGTGTGCCCTTGTGGTACACTAAGAACCTGTAGCTCCAGTTCCGCTATCCATCCTCTAGAAGAAAACTTTGAACTTCTGCCCAATTTGCTCCTTAAGCCTTTAATGATTTCTAAACGAAAAATTCCAACTGCACCTACTGAAACAGATGCTCAGTCAGCCTACCCTGAGCTTATTTACACATTCCTACCTACCCTATCAGCTGCAAGCTCCACTTGTAGCTCAAGCAACATGATATTTCCAATAAAGCCAATCAATTTTCCTTTCTGATATTGGAGTCTCTTGACTGCATTCGACCTCAAAATAACCATGATAGTGAGATGACCAAATCAACTTATAATGTACCTAATCTTCATAATGCAAATGAAAATGAAATACTAGTGTGCAAAGCTTTGCCATGTATTCACTTATAGGGTCAAAGAAGACATGATTATTTTTATGATCATCATAACACTCTATATCTTCACACAACTGATCCTCAACTACACAACATTTATTTGACAAGCTATCCAACTGCTTTTCTGAATCATTCCAACAAACAATGTAATTTTCCTCATTATTATCATCATTCTTTGGTGTAAGCTGCTGCAAGAAATTACAAAAATGAACAACCTTTTCCTCTGCCTGAGGGTCATAAAAAATTTCTTCCAACATTTCTTCTTGGTGTTTGTAATCATGTTCATTTTGATAATGATCCGAAGATTGACAAGTCTACTGCATCTCTACATCAATCTCAGAGGATGTAATATGGTTTTCATAAGTAAACCCATGCTGATCTTCATTCTGCATTTCATGGGATGTTATACTTTCTTCTTGGTGTTGAAATGCATTGTTATGAAGAGCCTCTAAGATTTCTTCATCCATAAATTCATCATCACCATAACAATCCTCCAAGTACTGAATAAGACTTAAAGAATGTCTACAAAAATCTTTGAGCAACAATAAGGAAGGATGACATTCTTTATACATCTCATAGAATGCATCATGGAAATTAGCAAGAGAATATAATGAACCATTTTCCAAGCTTTTATACCAAGACCATTCTTTTCCTTCTAAAGTGGTCATAAACATCTTCATGAGACAATCTTCAGGGAAATGAACCTTAAGACTGCGTACATGCATATGAAACCTAACCAAATGAAGAGCAGCATTGTCTTTCCTTTCATCTTTGAATATTGGAAGATCCTCTAACCAATCAACCTTTGGCATAGGATTTGGAAAACCAGGGATATGAGACCGATTCATAGGAGCATACCTGGCATTCATTCTTGCAGTGGAACTCATCTTGAAACTTCATCAAGATACTGATCTTCTAGCAGTGGAGTCACCTTCCAATTTGTTATTTGATGTGTGGAGTCGCCAAGGTAGTTTTGCAGCCTCAAACTGATGCCTGAGCTCCTGCTACCTTCAGAAGTTCAGGCTCTAAATTTCGGGAATGAATAGACTTCAGGCTCCCGGAAAACGCACCAAAATGTTATCACAAAATCATGTACTGATGGCTGCTAATCAGTTAGACTCTATGTAACTATTTCAAACCAGACTCTTGGCTTAGGATTAGCCTCCCTAACCTGAGAGGGCTCTCTCAAAGATTAATGATATTGATTAATGATAATATAGATGGCTAACTCTATCTTGGTTTTGTGTGTTTGTAGGTTGAAAAGATGAGGGCTTGCTTGGGCTTATGGAGTCAACAACACCTCAATATCACAATGAACTCAACCTTACATGGAAGTCAGGGCATTCAGCATTTAAACATTCAGAACATAAACTCATATGGGACCACACAATTTACAAATGTATACAGGAAGTCAGAGCACATTCAGTGAATTCTGAGTGATTATACATCCATACTACTGTAAGAATTAAGAAAAGGACAACATCACATATTATGAACATAAAAAATCCTTCATGAATCCTGAGAAGCAAGGTCAAATATGTACTACTGAAAATGAGTCTTACATGAGCCAAATACAAGCTTTTCCATAAAATTTCCAACCCTGAGTACATTGATGCTTCAGCTATATATAGAGCTCTTTACATAACTGATATTCCTTCTCACGCATGAGGGGAATTCCAATTCATCCTACAATGACACCTAATGATACTTAAAACTAACTATTAAATGCAAATGACACCTAACTAGGAGTCCTAGAGACCTAATACAACTAGGAGTGTAACTCCTTATTATGATTACAACAACCTTATCTAAATATTTAAAGCATTCTTTGACACCTAACATTCCATGAAGTCGAATTTGATGAAGCCTCCCACGTGGTCATCTGACTGCTGAAGACAAACCCTAGAAATTAGGGAACATGTTTCCATGTTTTTAGGTTTAGGATCCCTGAAAATGGCACGTGGGAAAGAGCCTTTATCTCCTCATTCATGACACATTTTTCGAAACTGAAGGAGGTTTTTGTTCTAGCTGAAAAATGGGTCTTGGGACAGAGCTCATAACTTCTCCCAAAAACCGTATTTAGAAAAACTGAAAGAGGCTTTTGTGAACCCATCCATGCGGAACAAAATCCTCTCTTGGTTTTTTGAAACACCTTTCCTATCGCCAAAAATGTGCCTTTGAAAAACAGGTGTAAAACAGAGAAATAAGCCTGTGAAAAACTGCACCTACAGCACTTTCGTAGCAGAAGTTTGGTCCTTCATTTCTCCCACCTTAGAATGGATTTGAAGAAACGGAAAGAGGTTTTTGTAGTTCAGAATGTTAGGAATAAAAACCTATTTCCATTTTCAAAATTGATGTATAATATTCTCAGGAAAGCTTCTGTAATTTAACTAGTAAAAACAGTTTGTTTACTAAAACAGGCTGCTTCAGGGGTTTCTAAAAATCACAGTTTCAATACCAAACTGTGATTGTCTTGGGATTTCTTTTCTCAACAACCACTGATTGAGTGGATTAAAGGCCAAATAGTTAACCTCACTTTGATGGATTGCAACTGATTGTTGAGGCTTGTTAGGTGCAGGTGTACGCATGTCCCATATGAGAAAATGTCAATCATTTCCAACAGAGCCAAAAAGGTATTCATCCTTGAAATGCCATGAACATCTTCAATTGCTCCCTCATGAACCTTTAACTATTTGATTGGCCTCAAGCACTTTCTTTCCAAATGCAGCGTTTTTATCCCACAAGCATATTGTGCATCGTTTGAACCACTTAGTATGTGACCTTCTTTTAGAGGAATTCATGTCAAACCATATCCTTCATTAGAATGACCTTTCAATATCAATTCGGGATTGCAAACCCTTTCTTGAGGAGCCTTTGATGGATGCTTGCTGTAATCAAACACATAAACATTTGATCTCACTGTCTTTGTTGCATTGACAAAATGAGTTATGTGGCATGTAGCGAGCCTTGTTAACTTCTCCTTCATATTTGTTGCTTCCATAGTGCTCCCAAGAGTAATTACTGGTATAGTTGATGCAAAGAATCCCATTGGAATGAATTGCTTCTCACCAAAGATGATATGAGCATATACTCCATCTGAGATTATTAACAAACCTAACCTTTTAGTTGTCTCTGCAATGTGAAGATGACATGAGATATAAGCCCTTGCTAGATGTTTGTGTTGTGTGAATGATCCTTATTCATAAACTCCCTTTCAAAAAGGTTTCCCTTTTGTTCCTCAAAACTGGTCAACTATATCAAAATATGCAGCTACAGTAGTTTCGTAACGCGCTACGAAACTGCTATGCATTAGGCATTATCTTCAGCAGTTTCGTAGCGTGCGCTACGAAACTGCTGTGTAATCACCAAAACACAGTTTTAATGCCAATTCAACTCTCTTGATCTTTCCTTTGCTTGAAATGACCTTTCCATCTACCATGAAGTTGTTCAAAACTTACATGCCTTGCTTGAGCCTTCAAAGAACTCTGATGTATGCTGACCCTGAGTTTGCCAAGTGCTTCTTATGCATGAAAGGAACTTGAGAATAACCAAGGCCAATTCTCCCTTACCTAACCCTTTTCCTTTGAAATCTTTTCAGTGATAAAACAGTCGATCTATGTACAAGAAATACTTTGTTCTCACAAATTTTAGATCAGAAGAAGTTGAGTTTTGAGCTGGTGGAATTCGAATTTGCAGCAGTGTTTTCTTGGTGTCAAAGTTGAAATGTGTTTCAACAGATTGCGATTCGAGTATGCCCTTGAAGGTAGCTCAAACTATATTGCATGGAAACACAGGATGGAGGCAGTGTTAGATGACAATGGGTTGAAGGATTTCATAGATGCGGATGTCCCAAAAGCTACTGTTGCTACTCAAGTCGGGGATTGGCAAAAGAAGACAGCAAAGTGTCAAAGGATTCTATTGGAGGGCGTGAGGGATCACATTGTGTCCAGCCTCCATGGAAAGGCTTCTCCATACTTGATGTGGAAAGCATTGATAGATCTATTCCAAAGCAAGAGCGACCAGCGAAAGTTGGCGCTCAAGGATAAACTCAAAAACATAAAGTGTGAGAAAGGTGACAGTATGCCCAAGTATCTCATGAAGTTCACCCAATGCCGGGATGAGCTAGGAAGTGTGGGGGTGACTGTCGATGATGAGGACTTGGTGAGCTTAGCTCTACTTGGTCTTCCGAGGAGTTGGAATTCCTATCAGGACTCTGTCAATAGTCAGGAGAAATTGCCAAGATGGGAGAGACTTTGATCGGATCTTGTGCAAGAGGAGATCAGGTGGAATACCAGGGACAAATCTTCATGAAACGCATTTGTTGAAGAAAATTGCACTTTGGCTACCAAAGTAAAGAAGGGGACGAACAAGAAAGATTCTCATTCTGGTGCGAAAGGCAAGAAGTAGGACATGTCCAAGGTGAAGTTCACTCATTGTCACCAGCATGGACACTATGCCACAAATTGTCCGCAGAAGAAGAAAAATAAGCAAGCTACTGGATCTATAGTGGGAGAGGCCTTAGCCTCATATTTTGGGCTGGATTTTTCACTGATCGCATGTTTGGTATCAAGTGTGATTGGATTGGTATGGTTCTTGGACAGTGGTGTGCCTTTTCACATGACAGGAGATCAAGATTTATTTTCTGATCTGGATGAGAAAGATCTTGGAGTGCACATCGAGATGGGTGATGATGGTAGATATAGTGCGACCAGTATCGGTACCATTTCCTTTGAGAAGGAGTTTGGTAAACCCTTCGTATTGAAGGAAGTGATGCATGTTCTAGGATTGAAGAAGAATCTTATCTTTTGGCAATGTTAGAAGACAAGGGATATGATGTTGTTTTCAGCGAGGGAAAGGCTTTCCTACACAGTAAGACAACTGGAGAAACCCGGAAGATAGGGGTTTGAGTCAAGAACCTTTATCAGTTGCATGTAGATGGTTATGTAGCAATGGCATGCAAAGCAGAAGGAGTGGTGAGCTGGGATGATGGCGAGTTGTGGCACTGGAGATTGGGCCACCTTCACCATGGTGCCTTGAAGATACTGCAACATATTTCTACTAGGCTTCCCAAAGGCACTCTTGCGCAGTGAGATCAGTGCAAGACGTGTATTTTGTGAAATTTTGTGAAATCCACCTTTCACGAGAAGGATAGTCGTGCCATGACGATCCTTGAGAGAATTCACACAGATGTGTGTGGACCTTTCTCAGTAACTTTGACAGCAAAGCACAGGAACTATGTTATATTTGTTTATGATTTCTCTCGAAAGTGCTAGATCTTCTTCATGTAGAAGAAGAGTGAGACATACTCAAATTTCTATGAGTTCAAAGCACTGGTCAAGAAGGAATCGGGGAAGAAGGTAAAGGCTCTTAGGAGCAACAATGGTGGTGAATTCATCTCTGGCGAGTTCAAGGACTTCTGCAACACATAAGGGATTAGAAGAGAGCTCATAGCTCCCCATAACCCACAACAAAACGGGGTTTCTAAGTGGAAGAGAAAAACGATCGTGGGTGCTGCACAGGCGATGTTGCATGATCAGGCCTACCCCTTCACTTGTGGGTGGAGGCATGAAAGGCTGCAGTATATGTGCAGAACCATTGTCCTCATAGGATACTTGGCATGAGTACACCTGAGGAGGCTTATTCTGGTAAGAGGCCTCATATTTCCCATTTGAGGATTTTTGGTTCTCCTGTTTACATGCATGTGACGAAGGATGCTAGGAAGAAGCTGGAGCTGACCTCAGAGGTTGGGATATTTGTCGGGTACACTGATACGCCCCACAACTATCATCTGTATTTGCCAGACAGTCGCAAGACTGTTGTGCGACGGGATATCAAATTTAAGGAGGAGAAAGCCATGAAGTGTTCACTTGAGAGGGAGCCACACTTGCATGCAGATGAGGAGCTATTAGTTCCTAAGGATGAGCTTTAGGATGTGGATCAGCCACAAGATGAAGTTCATGTAGTGGAAGAGACCACTCATGCAGCGCCAACCATCAGAGGACAAAAGCGCACTACAGAAGCTAAGCGACTGGCTCAAGATGCAGAGAAGGTTGTAGGACCACCTACAACACATCGCAGGTAGAGACAGTCACCTGATCGATACACTGGATACATGGCTCTTGTGACCAAATGTGTCATGACTGAGCCATCCCCTTTCAAGGAAGCTATGGAGGATCCCGCATGGGTAGATGCCATGGTGGAAGAGTATGATTCGATTGTCAGAAACGGTGCATGGGAGATTGTCCCAATACTGGAGGGGAAATAAATGGTGGGTTCGAGATGGATATACAAAGTGAAGAAGGAAGCTGACAGGAGTGTGGAGAAGTACAAGGAAAGATTTTTTGCCCAAGGCTTCTCACAGATAGAGGGGATTGATTATGAGGAGACCTTTTCACCTGTCGCAAGATATTCTTCGGTATGGGCGATTCTTGCTCTCTCAGTGTAGATGGGGTGGCACATTCATCAGATGGATGTGAAGACTATGTTCCTCAACAGAGTCATTGAGGAGGAAGTGTACATAGAGCAGCTCGAAGGTTTCGAGATCTTCCGCAGCAAGTCGCATTTGTGCAGGCTCAAAAGAGTGTTGTATGGGTTGAAACAAGCACCTCGTGCTTGGTACACACCAATAGATAGTTATTTCACTGTACCTGGATTCTCCAAGAGTGAGGCGGATCCTGACCTATACCAGATTGTGGTGGAGGGTAATTTTCTTATCATTGTACTTTATGTAGATGATTTGATTTTAATAGGAGATGAGCTATTGATACTTTCATGCAAGGAGGATCTTGCAAGGGAGTTTGAGATGAAGGACTTGGGCCTCCTTCATTACTTCCTGGGATTGGAAATTTGGCAGTGCAGTGATGGACTATTTGTTTCTCAAGGTAAGTATGCCTAGGAGATACTGGAGAAGTTCAACATGCATGGCTGCAATCCTGTTGATGCTCCTCTTCTTGGATGTCGAAGGAAGGAGGATTCTACTTCAGCGGAGGTAGTGGATGCCACTGTTTATCGACAGTTTGTGGGGTCACTTGTGTATTTGGTCAATACACGACCTTATATATGCTATGCTATTAACCAGCTTTCACAAGCTATGATTAAGCTAACCAAGCTCTTTTGGAAGGTAGGCAAGCATGTATTGCATTATCTCAGGAGCACATCTGGAGGGATCTTCAATATCGGGTCAACAACAATTTCTTCGTATATTAGGAAGCAGAGATCCGCGACACTCAGTTCGGCAGAGGCCGAGTATATGGCAGCAAGTTTGGCTGCATGCGAGGCTATATGGATGAGGAAGATCTTGGTCGGGTTGTTCAGGTCACACTTGGTTACTACAGTGATTTACTGTGATAAACGGAGTTGCATTAAACTCTTGGCTAATCGAGTATTTCATGATAGATCCAAGAACATCGACATCAGATACCATCATATCGGAGATTGTGTGCAGCTAAGAATCATGTTACTTTCATATATTCCCACGAAGGATCAGGATGCTGATATCTTGACGAAGGTGCTCACCAGGAGAAAATTTGAATACCACAGAGGCAGGATAGGGGTTGCAGATAATCCATATCTTGTTGAGAAGGAGTGTTGAAAATGCAATGAGATGATGGATCTTAGTGTAAAGAAGTCGCCTTCACTAAGTGGGCCCACTGGCTATTTTTGGCGCAAAGTCTATTTTTAGACATATGGATCATGGTCTATGAGTTGCAGGATGCTATTTGTGGATGATTGATCAAGTTGGTAAAAATAGATGGACTTCTATTTTTAGACATATGGGTGGAGTCTACTTTTAGATTTCCAGACTAAAACTAGAACAGTCAAATATTATTAACTCTTAATAATATTTGGACTATAGACATTATCTTATCCTCTTGGAGCACTTCAGTTCGAGCTACGGATGTGGCACATGCAACTGCCAGAATGAAATACATGTTTCTTATGGGTTACTTGAGCTATTGCATGAAGGACTTCAGTTAGAACTCAAGTGGTTGAGTTTTGGTGGAGTTGATTGAGGATTTGATGGAGTTGTGTTCAGTTTGACTTAGTTGAACTAGTTGTATTTAGTCTAACTAACAAATACACTAGTGATGAGTGGTGTGAATTAGTTATTAATTAATTCACTAATTATTAACTCATAAATCAATTGAGGAATACAACAGTTAACTCAATGCATGGATAGTTCAATGGAGACAAGTGTTAGAGGTGAGTGAAAGGGAAAGACAACTGTCAGTTGTAACTATAGTTGTGCATGAGATTTGCATAATCAGTGGATTGAGATTGCCAATGAGGATTGCGTAGTGTTACACAAGGTAAATACGAATTTGGTTCAGCCATTCAGTAGTATTCTCATGCAGGATTGCGCAGTGGAGGCAGGAAAGCAACAAAGGAGATTTGAGACAGTGATTGATTCAGACCTGAGCTAGTTTGTGTGTAACAGGTGGAGATAGTACTGAGTACTTGTGAGGATTATTGTACTATGAATTGTTACATGTTCTCAATCAATATAATATACAGATAGTTGGGGGTTTTCAGCTGTATGCTTTCCCCGTGATATACTGTGTTGATATGTGTGATTGATGCTTCTATGTGCGCAGACGATTGTTTCTTAATACTGCAAAATTGATGATCAAGAAAGAGGAGGTTATGTATTATGCATGATTCCGCAAATAGTGTATAATCAGAATATTCTCTGTGAATAAGTGTCATATTATTCAAAATTTCTACAATGATGATGAATAATGCTTGTCTAACTTGCTACCTCTTCTCTACCTTTGCTTTATATCTCTTTCAAGTCAATGATGCCTAAATGGAAAATATGATTCGTTCTAGATATCAAGCCTTTGGTTGAACTACAAAGTTAGTATATTTATGAGGACCTTATTTCTAACTCAACCTTGTATTGAATTCTTAGACATGTCAACTTAACTAGGTAGAGAAGGGAAAGGAGAAAAGCTTTAAAACAAACATGTATATTTCAAATCCCTTAAAACACAAAAAAACATCTTCTTCTCTCAATAAGTCAATATCCCTCTTCCACCCCATTAAGTAAATAAGTTCCTAAGCACAGTTTTTTAAATAAAATAATTAAAGGGTGAAAGAAGAGAAAGGCTTCCTACTCAAAGATTTCAAGAAATAAACTTCATCAGGGTCCTATCTAGGCCTACTAGCAGTGAAGTGACGCTTTTGTGCTCTATAGGCAACTCCATATGGGTACTGTTTGAGCTTGTTAACAATAGAGAAACACTGGGGAATGTGCTTATAAGTTCTATATAATTACTATTCTTATCCCCTATTAAAAGAATCAAGGTATAACTAGTCTTATATTGATGTGTTTAAAGTTGAACAAATAATAAAAGGGACTATATCTTTAACTAGGATAATTTACAAAACTGAGGTTACCTATATGGAAAATCAATACTTCTTGAAATACCTATACCTTGCACTTAGAGATTAAACGTAAATAGAGAATCTAGAGTTCTGCCAGTGTGTTGCTAAGTGTTGATGTTGCATTCAAAACCCTCAATTTTTTTTCCCACACTTCAATTTTGGATCCTAATGAGGATCTTATGGTCTATGATCTTATGGTTACTTCATGGTAGTTTGATGTTTTGTAAAGCATTTAAATCTTCTTCCTAGTTTTAAATTGTCAAGTCACTTGAACACACATGCTCAATCTTCCTTCAATTCATAAGTAAAATTCCTTTATGCAAGCTTAAACAACCATTGCACCATGCATGAAGACAATTCCTCTGCAATTTTAGCCTCATTTCAAAAGTCAGTGTGCACCTTTATTGATAGTGCCCCTCACTTTTGTTGTGTTTGTACTTCCATTTTGGTATGTTTTCTCAACTGTCATCTTTTATGCACTTTCGCTTTCACAAGTGTCATTTTCACATTCACAACTATCTATTTTTGTCTATTTCACTTTAATAAGTGTATTTTTCATGTTATCTTAGTTATGGCATGTGTCTCTTTCAAGGTTGTTTGCATTTTTCAAGTGTTGTCTTTATGTTTTCCCCCTGTTGTAGTTGTTGCTTTTGTTTTTTTCAATCCTACATGTGTCACACCTTTGTGTATCACCAAATTTAGTTATGGAATAGTCTTCTACATTATATGGTCTTAAATATCATTACAATATGTTCTAGATAGGTTCCTACAACTTAGCGCACCTTTTGGTTACAGTATTCACTATTGTCGCGACTTGTGTTCTAAGTTACGTAATGTCGCTTCAACCGTCACACTTAGAAATAAGTGTCGCTTTGTTGTTGTTTCAAGTTTTGATTGTTATCCATGGATCTTGTGTATCTTTATGGATTTTATTGATGGTTTTATGTGTGTGATCCTTGTTTGAGTTGTATTCAAATATGTTTATCTCTTTTTCATTGTCGGTCTCACACTTAGTCATTTTGGAACCCTTCTTGGTCCTTTAGCCTAGTGCGAGTTATGAAGGAATTACCCCTCTTACCAAGGGAAGAGCTTAACCTATTCATGGGTCTAAATTTCAAAATCATACTCACCAAGAATGCTGCACTATTTCGTCCTCAAGATCACCTCCAAATTGCTACAAATTAGGATCCTTCCAATGGAAGCAAACTAATCTTTCTTAGTTATACTGACTCACTACCCTAATTTCTAATCACTTCTACCTTGAATGATGCATTTTTTACCCTAATTCCTAGTAAACATGTTTAACCTCTTCAACCATTTTTTATAGGAAACTCATGCCATGCAAAGACCCTCCTATCCTCCCAATGCAGCAAAAACCCTACTAGCCAAAGTGGTTTCATTCCTATGGACTCCCCTAATGAAAAGTGCACTCCATATGGTCAAGCACCCACTATTGGGTCAAAATATTCTAGCCTAGGATGAAAAGCACACTCCAAAGCAATAGAGACCCCTTGTGAAAGAAAATGGTGTTGCTTTTCAAGCCTTTTCCCTTTGAGCACATAGTGCAAGGTTGAATATTTCACCTTCCCCCTTCCCCTATGTGCAGTCCACCCAAGCGTTGCTTAACCTCTTATTGAAGAGCACATGACACACTAGGTAAGGTTAGGGGAAGCCTCCTCCCTTCCCTTGACTAGTCAAACTATGCTTTTAGGTCTCCTCCTCTTTTATTTAGGGCATATGGTGAAGTCTTGAAAGCTGAAGCCTTCACCCTTCCTCCTTCATGCTTCCTTAGTGCACCAGACCAAGGAGTGCTCCTCTTCATAGTGCATGTCATAGTAAAAATGAACAATGGAGTCTTCCTAAGATATTGATGATCTTGAATTCACCCTCTTAATGAAGCATCCTTCTTTTAACCCTCTTACAGGCCTATGACGAATTGATCATTCTATTGTCACCCTCTACATTATTTGTTTTTCAGTTGTGAAAAGGGTGAAAAAGAGAAGGAAATGTTTCAGCCATATTCTAAACCATAGAAGCACAAAAAACTAAATTTGACCACTCTATGAGAAATTTCTCAGAAGAACCTTTCCAACGATATATATAATTCCCCATATAGACTCCAGAATCAAAATTTAGAGTAGATCAAAGTTATACTTTCAAAAGCCAGAGAAAAAAGGAAAATTCCTAATTATAAACCCATGATCCTGCATATCAGAGTTATCTAAACCAGTGGTAGTGATGTTTAAAGAAAATCTGCAATATCTGATCGCCAACATCGACAATTAGAGATTGGAGGTCAAAGGCATATGGTACATCAGGGCATATCAGTGATATTAGATATCAACGATCACAGCTGCATGGTCATATCGATGATCAAGGCATATGACACATAATAAATCTGTGATGGCATATCAAAGAATTTTGAGATATGCAAATGTTGCTAATTAGAGAAATTTACGATATGGAAAGCACCAATACTGTTAAAAATGTTGGGAAAAGTTTCGATAGTGTTAAACTATTGGGAAAGCACTAAAATAGGTTAATAAAGAAGTTCGTTACATAACCAAGGGAGGATGGGCCCTTTTCTCTCTCATCCAAGGGTCCATGTGGCTGAACATCATTAGATCTGATAAAATAAACATAGCTACATATGATTGGTTTCGATACATGACACTTGGTAGCACATGGTTGGTTCTGATAAGGGCCACGTGGTGTCTGACATCATCATGACATGGTAGTATGATGGACACATGGCAGGAAGATTCGACATTTTCAAGGGTCATATGAGGACAAGAAAAGAGTGACACATAGCAGTGAGGATGTCACACATCAGAGATTGGGGACCAGAGGTTGAATTGTTTCGTAAATCAAAGTGGAATCATCGATTTAAAACCTATGATTGTGGGGGATCCAGTATAGGGGATGGCCTATGGTCATGGGAAGAGCCAAAGAACCAAGAGCTAAGCAACAAAAGGTGAATGGCATTCGACGATCACAAATTTTGGAGGGTGAAATGAAAGGAAATCTATGAAATCGCCGATTGTGATATCCCGATATTGTGGGCCCAAGGTGATGTGGACATGTGGCATAAGGTGGGTCACATTGATATATATGTGCCTTATGTATCAAAACCAATGGTTAGGAGGAGGAATTGATAAAAGTTTTTATAGATTGGAGAAAGATTGTTAAAGGATTTTATTTGTTAAAACTATCATGCTGGCCGTCCCTCATTCCCTATACACATGGATTATGTTGGGTTGTGTTATATTCTTTCCACGACTAGTTGACATAGTTAATCAGGGGATTAGAAGGGGGGCGGAGCCCCCCATTCTTTGTGCCAATTGTATAGCGGGAGGGGGGGGCTCACAGGGGGTTTGAGGGTTGCAGATAACCCCACTCTATGGGGTCCGCTGTAACGCCCCAAAAAATTTTGTTTTTGGACCCTATATTAGGTTGGGCAGACCTTCCTATGATTTTGTACATGATTTTTCGCACATGGTTTTGGACGTGATGGTTTTTGGTCCATGGTATTGGATGCTTCAACATGTATAAATATGTATTGTAACATTGAAAGGAATATAATGAAAAATCAAGTTGATCATCCCAGTTTTGGGATCCAGGGGAAAATCTCTATGTATATGTGTTTTATGTGTTATATTCTCACATTATTTATTTTCTGTGTTTTAGAATTCATATGCAGGTAATATTTGTACGGGGTTAAAACCTACATTTGGTATCAGGGCTATTTTTCCTTCAAGGGGACGCCTTTGCTGCTTAGGGGATTCGCTCAGGCCTGTGCTAGACCTTGTTCAGTGGGAAATCTATGGGATCGATTCTGGTAGTGAAAGAAGATGGCGTGTAGTGTAAAGGTAGAGATTCAGAAATTTAATGGTCAAAGTTTTGAGTTGTGGAAACTCAAGATGGAGGATTTGTTGGTGGATAAATATCAGTGGATCGCGGTAGATCCAAGCACTAAACCAATAGGAGTTTCTGATGAAGAATGGAAGAAGTTGGATCGAAAGGCAAAGAGCACAATATGAATGTGTGTCTCATATTCAGTATTTTTGAACGTATCAGGGGAAGCTACGATGAAGGATTTGTGGGACAAGTTAGGGACTTTGTATCAATCTAAGTCTCTAGTGAATAAACTATTCCTATGGAAAAGGCTGTATAACCTGAGGACGAAATATGGAGACTCGATGACAGAGCATATGAACACATTTATCATTGTGGTAAGACAGTTATCATCTGTTGATATTAGAATTTCAGATGAGGATAAGTGCATCAGTTTATTGTGTTGTTTGCCAGATTCATAGGCTAGTCTCATTATTGCAATAAGTATCAATGCAACTGCCTTACAGTTTGATGAAATAGTCTCATCCTTGCTGATGGAGGAAATGAGAAGGAAAAATATGGAGAGCCAAAATGGTGATGTGTTGCCTGTACAAGGATAGTCCCATAACAGAAACAAAAATAAGTCATTGAGTGGGAGATCTAAATCTAGAGGGAGATCTAAATCTCCAGGAAAATCTATAAAGGTGGTGTGCTGGAAATGCAGAAAGGAAGGGCACTACAAAAGGGACTGTAAATCTAAAGTTCTTGATAAAGGAAATGGATCTGATGATGCTCCTTCTGTAGAGGAAAAAACCACATCATATGAAGGTGGGGATGTGTACTTGGCTTCTTCAAGTATGCATGTAGATCATGAGGCATGGTTGATTGACTCAAGTGCATCCTTTCACTTCACTCCCCATAGAGAGTGGTTCTGCGAGTATGAGAAATATGATGGTGGTGATGTCTTCTTGGGGGATGATAGGAAGGCTAGAATTGTTGGTCACGTAAAAGTAATGTTGAAGTTGCAAGGTGTAAGAGTTAGAACACTTTCAGGTGTTCTTCATATTTCTACATTAGTCAAAAATCTAATTTCTTTAAGTAAGCTAGATGATGCAGGTGTAAAAACAGTGTTCAAGAAGGATACTTGCAAGATGGTTTTGGGGGGGGAGTTTGAATTGGAAATCTATACAAGCTTCAAGGTAGCACTATTGTTAATGGGTGCAATAGTTCCATGGTTCCTGAAAGTGGAGCAAAAAATTTAGTGGTCTCTAGAGAGAAGACCATGTTGTGGCATCAAAGGCTTGGAGATATTGGAGAGAAGGACCTTCGAATACTTCATGGTAAAGGTATGGTAGAAGGTATGAGTAATAGCTCTATTTATTTTGATTTCTATGAAAATTGTGTATATGGGAAGTAGAATCAGGTGAGTTTCCTCTCTGGTGGTAAGAGGGAGAATTAGATATTAGAGTTTGTGCATAGTGATGTCTTTGGACCTATGAAGGTTCCATCATTGAGTATGTCTGTGTACTATGTCTCATTTATAGATGACTTCTCAAGGAATACATGGATATATTTCCTTAAGAAGAGACCTTAATTCTTTGACAGGTTTAAAGAATATAAGGCTCTGGTGAAAAACTAGATAAAGAAGAAGATAAAGGTGCTGAGGAGAGATAACGATGGAGAATCTTGCAGTGAGGAATTTGAAGAATTCTATAAGAAGTGTGGTATAGCAGAAAGAAGACTACTCCATATACACCTCAGCAAAATGGAGTTGCAGAAATAATGAACAAGACTTCGATGGAAAGGGCAAGAAGCATGATCAGTGGTGCTGGGTTAGGATAGGAATTATGGGCAGAGGTGGTGGAGACAACATGTTACTTGGTCAATAGATCACCTTTATCAGCATTGGAGGATAGGACTCCATAAATGGTATGGATTGGTAAGAAACCCTCTCTTTCACATCTGAGGGTATTTGGATGTGATGCATATGTATATGTTCCGAAAGGAGAAATGAACGAAATTGGATACTAAATGTGAAAAGTATATCTTTATTGGGTATAAGGATGGTTTAAAGGTTTAAAAGCTTTGGAACCTAGTAACAAGGAAGGTTGTGTACAACTGAGATTTGGTGTTCAGAGAGGTAAAAGAGGTTATTAAACATGAATTCCAACCAAAGGAAGCTCAGAAGATAGAGTTTGAGCTTAAGGAGGAAGAAGCAAAATCTACAATAGAGGAGGAATCAGAAGATGAAGAGCCACAAACACCAGTTGTGAGAAGATCAGTTTGAGAAAGAAGGTAGCCAGAAATGTATAGTCCATCTACTTTCTATTAAATTTTTTCTTTATCTGTTACTTATGATGATCCCAGAACTCTGAAGGAAGAAGTAGATTGAGAGGATGGAAAACTCTGGAAAGATGCCATGGTTGATGAAATGACATCTTTGCACAAAAATGAGGTGTGGGATCTAGTGAAGTTGCCTGCGGGAAGGAAACCCATTGGCAACAAATGGGTGTTCAAAAAGAAGTTAAATGTAGAAGGAAAGGTGGAGAAATTCAAAGCTCGGTTGGTAGAAAAAGGTTATTCCCAAGTGCCAAGAATTGATTTTGGTGATATTTTTTCTCCTATTGCCAAGGTAACTTCTATTTGATTACTTTTATATGTTGCTGCTACTTTTGATTTTGAGGTAGAATAGATGGGTGTGAGACATAATTTCTTCATGGGGATCTGGAAGAGGAAATCTACATGAGGCAACTTGAAGGCTTTGTGGTGAAGTGTAAGAAAGAACTGGTATGCAAGTTAAAGAAGTCTCTGTATGGGTAAAAAAAGTCATCAAGGATGTGGTATCAGAAATTTGATACATTTATACAGGCACTTGGCTTCACCAGAAGCAAAGAAAATCACTGTGTGTATTTTAACTTAGTTGGTGACCGTGTTATTTATCTAATCTTGTATGAAGACGATATGTCACTGGTTGGAAATGACAAAGAAATTATCCAAGATTTCAATACCCAATTGTCCTCCAAATTCAACCTGAAAGATTTTGGTGCTGCAAACTATATTTTGGACATGGAAATTAAAATAGATCGGGCAAAGAGGAAGCTCTCGTTAGACCAGAGGAAGTATGTTGATAAAATAGTGTAGAGGTTTAATATGTAGGATAGTAAACTTCTAAAGGTTCCTATTCCTGTAGGTGTGAAGTTATCTACTGAACAGTGTCCCAAGACACAAGAAGAGGAAGAGGACATGTCCCATGTTCAATATACAAGTGCAGTCAGTAGCCTGATGCATGCAATGGTCTGTACTGGACCAGACATTGCACATTTAGTGGGAGTATTGAGTAGGTTTATCTCAAAACCAGGGAAGGAGCACTGGATAGCAGCGGAGTGAGTTTTCAGGTATTTGCATGGCACTAGTGATTATGGTTTGTTCTACCAAGGAATACTAGGATTGGATAGAGTGTTGGATATTCATGGCTTTGTTGATGTACATTGGGCTAGAGATCTAGATTAGAGAAGACCTACAAGTGGGTATGTGTTTAACCTATTTGGAGGTGCAGTCATTTGGATGAGTAAGAAACAATCTGTAGTGGCACTATCAACTACAAAGGCAAAATACATCCAAACCACTCATGCAAGCAAGGAAGAAGTTTGGTTGCAAAGATTGTGTTCAAATATGGGTTTAGTACAAGGAGCTATAAGGATAGACTATGAGAGCCAAAGTGAAATTTTCTTAGCAAAGAACCCTGCATATCATTCAAAGACAAAGCAGATTGATGTTCATTATCACTTTGTGAGGGATATGATAGAAGGCAAAAAGGTGTTGCTGGTAAAGGTGGACACTTTGAAGAATACTACAGATGCATTGACAAAATCTATGAGCTCTGAGAAGTTCTTTGGTGTAGAGAAACAATGAGTGTTGCAAGGCTAGATAAATGACTAAGTTATCCTGTAGCCTCCTGTCGAAAGAAAACAACAAGTGGGATAATGTTGGGTTGTGTTATATTCTTTCCATGACTAGCCAAGGTAGTTAACTGGGGGGTTAGAAGGGGAGCAAAGCCCACCATTCGTTCAGTTGATTGCGTAGCGGGGGGGTCACAGGGGGTTTGAGGGGTGCAGGTAACCCCACTTTATGGGGTCCATGGTAGTGCACTGGAAAATTTTGTTTTTGGACCCTATATTAGGTTAGACGGACCTACCTATGGTTTTGTGCATGATTTTTCACACATGGTTTTGGACGTGATGGTTTTCAATCCATGGTTTTGGACGTGATGGTGTTCAGTCCATGGTATCGGATGTTTCAACATGTATAAATATGTATTATAACATTGAAAGGAATATAATGAAAAATCAAGCTGGTAGTCCCGGTTTTGGGATCTAGGGGAAAATCTCTATGTATAGGTGTTTTATGTGTTATGCTCTCACATTATTTATTTTCCTTGTTTTAGAATTCATATGCAGGTAATTTCTTTACAGGGTTAAAATCTACAATCCAGCCACGTGTGTGGTCCTATGTGTTACACATGGGGACTATTAGTAATGTATTAATTCAAAGAATTTCCCCCCTGTCCCTGCTAAAGGGTTTTAAGCTCCTAAAGTCTTGGTTCCTGATTCCCTAGACCTCCATCATATAGTTCCCAACTAATACCCAAGGCTAAGTCAGAGGGGGAAATCAAAGATCTGAGTTCAAAATTTTGTCAAGTCTATTCAACTTGAAATTTACGATCTCTGAGCTTCGATACAACTGAATGATCATTTGATAGGGACTATTCAGTTTCAATAGATTGATAAGGACAAAAAGGAGATAGATGCATTGGTAGTTGTGCTCAAAATACGTTATGGCCATCATGGATGACCTCTCCCAGTTCCTGTAAGTGAAGAATTAAAGTTGTCAAGACTGAAAGTGGTCGCGAACCGACCGAGAGAGTATAAGGCATAATGTGGTATAAACATGGCTAGACCAGAGGCTAACAAACGAAGTGGCATGGAGATAGTTTTACAGTACCATGATTTAAGTTCAAATTTTTAATTATGTTTTGTGTATTTTTTTTTTTTTTTATTCCATTTTAAAGAAAGGCATATTTCTATTGTAACAATTTGAGGTGACAAAGCCTGCACTCTAAGACAACTAGTCAAGCAGACAACTAGATGCTCAGGCCTCAGATATTTTTTTAACTAATTTCCAAGGTCTCCCTCTCCTTATAAAACGATGGAAGAAACACTTAACAAAGGTTCAGAACTTTTAGGAAAGAGTTGTCTCCTATGGGACCTTTCATGTTTTCCTAAAGGCATGTTTAAAGGCTCTTGTATGTTTGTTTTCCTCAAGTGATTAATACAAAGTTTTTGATGATTCCAATTGATATGGATTACAAGATGTTCTTCTCTCTTTGTATTTCATATATGTTTACAATTCTTCATAGATTGCATGTCAAGGTAGCAGCTATTTGTATTTTTCTTCGGATGTAGATTCATTTAAATCCAAATATTGATGTATAATTCTTGTTTCAAGGTGGAAATCGAGTCTCTAAAAGGCGCTCCATGTATCTAAGGAGTTCATAACATTCCCTCTCTCTCATTTCTCTCAGAGCCTTCATATATATAATTCTTATGTTTTGATCTCTATATGATGGATTCCTCCTCTACTATCTTCCCCCATTACATATGTCACAAAAACTAAATCACTACAAATTCTGAGTCTAATTTGGCTACCTTAAGTCGAATATTACTTCCTCAATACTCCTGTGTAAAAACTTCTTTCTATTCTTTATCTATATGAATGATTCTAAATCAAACTCATTTATATTTCTATGAAAAACCAAAGTGCTGAAAGTATTTACTATAAATCTATCAACCACTCTTTAATATGTCCTAGCCATTGGTCTACAATCAACCGAGAGGTTTTCTCTATAAGGAAGCTTTATATATCTTGAAACACTTGTGATACAGGTGCTAGAAAAGGCAACAACATATTTTTGGCACCATTTTCGGGACAAAATTGAAATAATACTCTATGGGTATGAAAAATCTTTACATTCCCTCTATCAGGTGAGCAAGGGAAAGGTGAGTTGAGGATCTCTCACCTTGGAAACTCCACTATTTGAATTCTATTATAAACATCTTGGTGACTCCACTGTATATATCTCTTTTTGATCACTTTAGCTTATAATATGCCCCACACCCACTCAAATACTTCTCAGTGAAAGACACCATCCATATCTGACCCAAAAAGAATAATATCCGAAATGATTTGGAATGAAAAGACTGCAAACATTGATGTTAATGTCTCTTTATTTCCCGAAACCTACTCATCTAGTTCTCATAAAGTTGTAATTCATTGTTCTGAATTTCCTCGTAGAGTCCTGATATATCCTACAAAAGGTGGTCATCTACTCAGTACCACATCCCTAAAGGTTAAAGAATAAGTTGATGAGATCAAAGGTAAACTCAAAAGCAACCCTACCCATAGTGTGAGAAATTTCTCATTCCACTGTCAGTCAGTTGTCTTACCATTGAGAATACCTGAGGCTTCTCTAGTAATTCAAGCACCACCACCTTTGATCCAAATGGTTCTCCCGGGCTTCTTTTTAAACAAATATGCTCCCTTAAATATGCCTCAACCTTTAAATTCTATGCCATGGGACTATCTCAAGCTCCTGCCTAGGTATAACGAAGAATTTGTTATAACAACACAAAGACACATAGAATTATTTTGTGCGTTTGTAGAGAATATAAATGTTGAACACCAGGATGTAGTGTTGATATGTTTCATCCAATATTTGGAAGGGGAAGTCAAGAAATTATTTAAATCATTTCCAAATGCTACCATTAACACTTGGGAAGAAATGGAGAACTCCTTTTTGTAGAAATGGGGTTAGAAGAGATACCATGGGTAAATTCTCACCGAGCTTAATGTTATCAAGAAGAAATATGGTGAGGATATCTCAGATTTTATTAAAATATTTAATAAAGTATACAACAATCTGCATGTTGAAATCAAACCTCCATAGGCTCCTACCCGAGTAGTCTTTGTTGGGGCCTTTGATTCAGAATTTAGTTTTACTCTTAGAGAAAGGAAGTCTCTCACCTTGTACCAGATCCAAATTGATTCCCTTGAAGTAGAAGAAAACTTCACCTTCAAAGGTAAGTCAAGAAGCAGAACTAACTTGGGAGATAATAAAAGGGGGAAAGAGGAGGTATCTTCCTTAGGTCAAGGAAGAGAATGTCAAGAACACAGGATAGAGGAGATGGATAAGTTGATAAAGAACTTATCAAGCAAACTGACAAAAATAGAGCTAGAGAATAAAATCCTTCAAAGGCAGAACTTTCCAACTTCTAATATGGGTCTTAATACCTAATACAAAATGCCTCCGCTACAGATAATGAAAAAGGACAGGAGAGAGAAACAAGACCATATCCATCCTCCATTTTATATAGAAGATGACTCGGAGGAGCTAACATGAGAGACAAGTTATTTTGAGGGGGGCCTATTTTCCTGTTTCTCTGATGAGGGACAAGAAATTAGAACATATGAAGAGGAGGAGGAGCTTCATGCCACATTGGATGATGACGAGATCGATGACTGCTACAAATAGTTCACTGACTTCATGTAGGCTCAGTTACATAAGAAGTATGATCTACGATCATCTAGAGAGAGATCAAGAGCACCATATCAAAATGTGGGTACTTATTTCCAGGAGCCTCCTAAGTTTGCTAAAAAGGGGAAGGGGCCTGTAGATCAAAGCATTCCAAGAAAGAAGGATTCCTCTGATCCAAACATATATAAGCTTGAAGTTGTCAAATAAGGTAAATCATCTCCCGCACTAGACTCACTCATGAAAAATAAAGTGATATTGTAGAAACAAGCACTACAGATAAGGGCCCTACTATCTTTAGCCTTCAAAAAGAGCTTGAAAAGGTCAACATCCCAGTCCCATTGTCTGAGATCTTGAAACATCCCACCTAAAATGCCAAAGTCCCCCAATTTTTGTTTCCTTTTGCTTCAGTGCAATGACTTGATAGTCTAAAACTAAAAGAAGAGAGGCCAATGGTAGTCTTGGGACCTAATGTTGTGGAACAAGATCCATCCGCCCGACATTTTTATGTCACTTTGGTAGTGCATGGCCTCCTACTCCATAATTTCATATTGGATTCAAGAGATTCTCATAATTTGATGCCACTATCAATGATGGAACAATTGGGTGTAGATATAACCAGACGATATAAACATATCTTTTCTTTTGAATCCAAGAGGGTCAAGTGCTTGGGGATGATTAAAGACCTGGTGGTGAATTTGGTCCAGATCACAACAAAAAGTGTGGTGATGGACATCATATTTGTGGTCATACCTGCAAGGTTTGGTATGCTTTTTTCCAGGTCTCAGGTATCCAAGATTGGAGGGTCCATCAGGTTGGATCTAACTTATGCTACCATTCCTATCTTTGGTAGAGAGGATAGGAGGTTGTACAGAGAATCCCGATTTGTCAAAACAGTCACAAGAGATGATTGTTCAGAAAATGAACCTATGTATGGGACAAAAAGGGACATCTCCTGCTTTATGTTGGAAGAAGATGAACTTATTATAGAAGAAACACAAGTACAACCTATAGTCAAATCAAATCGATAGCTCAAAGATTATAGCAAGGTATGGAAGTTATATTTCGATGGTGCCAATTCTAAAGAAGGAAATGGGGCAGGGGTATTTTTGATATCTCCATAAGGTAGCTTAATTCCCCTCTCCTTCAAATTGGAGTTTGAGGCCACTAATAATGTGGCAGAATATGAGGCATTGTTGATGGGCCCACAAGCAACAAATAATATAAACATTGATTGCCTTACCATATTTGGGGACTCTAAGCTAGTAGTCAAGTAGATCAATGAACAATGCCAAACCAAGCACTCCCGACTAAGGGCCTAAATAAATGAAGTTTGGGACTTGATCAACAACTTCTTCTCAACTTTTAATGTCCAATTATTACACAGAGAAGGAAATTGAATGGCTGATTCTTTGGTTAGAGCTACTAGCAACTTCAAGCCACCATAAAATCCTTTACTTAGGTATGAAATTGAAGTTAGATATAGACCCTCAGTTCCTAACAATGTGAAGCATTGGTAAGTGTTTGAGGATGATGAGAAAATCAAACACTTCATGGAATTCATTAGGGAATTCTCCAACATTGTGATTGACCAAGAAGAAAAAGAAGAAGAATTGATAGAAGAACAACTGACTACATTGGAAGAAAACATCACGGGACATAGATTTTTACAACTGAAGGGAAATTCCATTCCGTGGGGTCTAGTTCCCTTGGAAATGTTATTCAAAGCTAACGATTTGGCTTCTAAACTTGTTGAAGGTGAAGACGATGAACAGGTGGAGGAGTGTAACATAGGCTCAAAAGATGAACCCTAAATGATTAAGTTGTCAAAAGGGATCCCTCATCGGTAAAAACAAAGGTACTTAAACCTCTTAAAAGCCTATAAAGATTTTTTTCTTGGTCTTATGATGATTTGAAAACTTTTGATGTAAATCTTATGCAACATAAGATTCCTTTAAAAAACGATATGAAGCAGTGTAAGAAGAAACTTAGACAGATCAATCCACTTCTACTTCCATCCATTGAGAAGGAAGTGAAGAAGTTGCTTCAATTTAAGATCATTGTACCACTAAGGTACTTAGAATGGGTTGCCAATCTGGTTCCCATTAGGAAGAAATGGAGAAATTAGATTTTATATAGATTTTAGGAACTTGAACAAAGCTTGTTGGAAGGGCAACTACCTATTGCCTAAAATGGATCACATTTTATAGAAGGTAGTTGGCTTTTCTTGGATTTCAAAGATGGATGGATTTTTAGGATAAAACCAAGTGGCAGTGCGTCCTTAGGATCAAAAGAAAATTGCATTTACTAGACCTTGCGGGACTTTCGTGTACGCAAGGATGCCATTTGGCCTAATAAATGCAAGAGAAATTTTCCAAGGGGCAATGGATATAGAATTTATTGGAGAGAAAGACAAATTTGTGTTGTTTTATCTAGATGATATCACTGTTTTCTCCAAAACAAATGTGGAGCACATTGAACATGTGAGGCTCACCTTTGATAAATGCAGAAAGTATGGGCTCTCCCTAAATCATAAGAAATCCCAGTTCTCTCTGAGGAAAGACAAGTTTTTGGGGCACATCATAGCATAGGAATGAGTAAAGATGGATCCTAAATGGGTGGAGGCTATTAGTCACATCTCCCTACCAAGGTGTACAAAGGAGGTCCAAGTCTTCTTGGGGAGGATTAATTTATTGGAAAATTTGTACCTAATTATGTAGAGAGAGTGAAGGGCATTACAAAGATGTTGAAGAAGTAGAATGAAGTAAAGTGGAGCCATAATTCCTCAGAATCCTTCTCTAGAATCAAGAGAGATTTTGCAGAGGCTCTGGTGTTAGTGTTACTTCAGAAAATAAGGAAGGCTATGAGAAGCCTATAGCTTTCCTCATCCACATGTTGTAGGATGTTGAACTTAAGTATAATATACTAGAAAAATAGACATATGCTGTAGTGAAAGATATAAAGGCTTTTAGAGTTTATGTATTGCACTCAAACATCATGGCTTATGTCCTAAAAATAGTTCTTAAAGACATCTTGGTGAAAGGATACAATGATGGTAAAAGGGGTAAGTGGATTGTAAAAATCCAAGAATATGACATGGAGGTAAATCCAACCAAATTTGTTAAAGGACAAGGGTTGGTTATAATCTTATCGAAGTCTAACTTCCATGCCTTGGGGTTCAACCTCTTAACTGAAGAAGATGAAGAGGGGGCATAACCCATGATAAAAACTGCAGTCCAAAAGATTCATATCAAATATGAAACCTATGGCTGGTATCAAAATGTTATCGATTATCTCATATTTTTTAGGTGCCCAACAAAGATGAAAAAATCCAAGTACCAAGCATTGAGGGCTCAAGCCCATAAGTTCGTTATATCTAATGGGAAATAGTAATGGAAATATTGTTGGGAATTCTGTTGCTACATTTGGTTGAGATAGAAAGTGAAAGAGTTATGGATGATTTCCATACTGTTATTTGTGAGGGGCACTACAACTAGAAGACCACTGTGCATAAGGTATTTAAATTAAGGTTCTAGTAGCCCATAGTATTCAGTGATGTTCATTTTTATGTTAGTTCCTATCAACAATGTCAAGTGTTTGCTAAAAAGCAAAAAATGGCTCATTATGGGAATTTTGAGGTCTAAAATGGGCCTCCTACGAAAATGTACAACCAAAATAATTTTTTTAAAAACCAATAGGTTTCAAGATGGTGATGTCAACCATGGGGTATGATTCAAAATTTTTGGAGTAAAAAAGTAAAAAGAATAAAAAATAATAAAATAATAAAAGTATTTTTTCAACTCATATTTTCAACTTATCTCCCTAAAGTTTTACTGAAATTTCGATCGGGAGTACTCGTTGTATGCAAAATTGAATTCCTCATCCAAGTACCCATGTTTATTACTTTCGATGGACCCTACTACATGAAAAATTAATAATATAGGAAAAATCGTGATTGCAATAATGTTATTCATGTTTTTCTCATTTTTCGTGTATTAGGGTCCATCGAAAGTATGCAACATGGGTACTCCTCGGACGATCTAAACTTAAACAGGAATGAAACCAATAGGTTCTTGGTGGAATAGGTGGGTGGCCAACAATACTGACTTGGATCATTCCTACCCCCTTAGGAAGCAATGGTCCCCATTGCATGCAGAGCCTCCATGAGGTGAGGAAATTTCTATTGAACTCGGTACCTAGTGAACCACTTGCCCTGGTGAAGGAGTTGGCCTACTTTGACAACTCGATATAGTTGTATCCTCTATTATTGATTGTGCTTGATCTGTGTGTCCATGAAAAGATCAATTGTGGACTATTCTATGCAGTCCGTGATGAGCTCTGTTGGTGTGAGTTATTCTATAATGTTAGATATGTCCAACAACGGTGGAAAGTATTACCGAAGGCGATCTATATTGAACACTAGGTGTAGACCAAGGAACGATGGGATGTTGAGCTTGAAGGCATTGTCATTGGCAACCTTGCAGATTGTGTATGGCCCTTATCGAAGCGGGTGAAGCTTTCGGTGGGGTCCAACAAGGCGCTCCTTCTGCAAATGAAGCCAAACTTTGTTGTCGACCTAGAACTTTATATAAAAACCAATGAAAGAGTAACAAAAACAAAATCACAAAGTCAAGAATAATAAAAAAAAACATTAATTAAGAAATATTATACAAATGAAAATATAAAGTCAAGAATAATAAACAAAAACATTAATGTTTTTGTTTATTATTCTTGAATTTATATTTTCGTTTGTATAATATTTCTTAGTTAATGTTTTTGTTTATTATTCTAGACTTTGTGATTTTGTTTTTGTTACTCTTTCATTGATTTTTATATAAAAATAAATCATGGTTATTTCTTTATTATTCTTTGTTATTTAAATTTTTTATTTTTATTAATTTATTTATTAATTACGGCGTAAGGCGTTTCCATATGAAATGAATGACCCCAGCCGCCTTCGTGTCCTATTGTTGACCATAGATTTATGGTGTTAGACGATTGAATGAATCGTGGTCGTTGATCCCACTGATCCAAAACTGAATGAGGAAGCGGACGGACAGACGCACAGTGATATTCCTCGCGGGAGACAAACCATCGTGAGAGACAAACGGCCATGGCGAAGTTTTTCAGGCAAAGTCCTAATGGTAGCATTCCTGTACTAATCACTGCGGATCAAGTTTTCTGTGGCTCACTGACTATGATTCGGTAAGTTTCTTTCACCTACAGAATGTATAATATTTGAATTATTTTCAGAGGCCGTATTGATGTCTAATTAATGATTCATATCCTATCCACTGCGGATCAAGTTTTCTGTGGCTCACTGACTATGATTCGGTAAGTTTCTTTCACCTACAGAATGTATAATATTTGAATTATTTTCAGAGGCCGTATTGATGTCTAATTAATGATTCATATCCTATCAATTTTTATTGGTAAATAGGTATCTTGCCTACAGAATGTATAATATTTGAATTATTTTCAGAGGCCTTATTGATGTCTATTTAATGATTCGTATCCTATCAATTTTTATTGGTAAACATGTATCTTGCCAAGATTGGCAAGCCTTTAGGCCATAAAAGGGTAGATCAGAGCAAGGTCCAGGGTGGCTAGAGAAGATTGATTCATGGGACTCGAAACTCTTTACACTAAATCACTGTCCAAGTGATCACGCTATTCATTTTTTTTTAGCAAATTCAAAAGGCAAGTTGTCATTACTCGTCTTGTGGAAAATCCAAATTTGGCAGAAAAATATCGCAACAAACTTCAAACCATGCATGCCATGGAGGAAATGTTGAAGGATCAGGAGGCTTTGGCTTCAAACATGAATGAACTTATAAGGCTACACAATGAGGCTGAGAAACAGCTTACAAACACAGAGATTTTTTGGCTGGAGTTGAGTTTTCTGTAGCAGATTGTGCATTGATCCCTGTGCTTGCCAGAATAGAGGTTTTGAAGTTGGACAAAGAGTATTTTCGGAAGCATCCTCGTCTTATATATTACTTCGAGCAGATGAAGGAAAGACCAAGCTATCAGACTGTAATAGGCCCATATTCCACCCTTTTTGGAAAGATGAAAATTTTATTGCCTTCTATCTGTAATATGAGCATCAGGAGATTGCTACATAACTACTAGTATGCATGGTATTATTTTGTTGTCCTCTATCTGTAATATGATCATGAGGCTGTTGCATAAATATAGTATGCATAGGATTATTTTGTTCTGCATGATTACAGACTATATAGAACCCTCAACCCCTTAGATGACCAAGCAAGCAAGCAATACAATAGTATAGTCGTGAAGCTTGTGAAGGGCCTATTGAGATTTTTATGCTAGTCATGAAGCTTGTGAAGGGCCTATTGATATTTTTATGCCTGCTATAGAAATTTGGCGAGCTCTGTTGTAAACAGATTCACAGGCAGGCTAGAATTTTGAAGTGGGCTTAGCTGTTGGTTAAGCCACTAGAACTATTGATTCCTTTTTTTCTATGGGAATGTTAATTGTCTTTGACAGCGAGCATACGGGCTAAGCTTTTATTTGTGACTCTGTTATATTTTCTCTGTAGTTAGCTTGATTAATGCAAACAGTGAAAGACTTGGCAATGGTACTTAAATTAGTCAGCTTTAGGAGCATCACAAGAACCAATTAGTATGCTATATAATTTCGACTTTAAATTACCATTACAGATCTTCTGACAAGTTATTCTAGCAGCATTTTCTAATCAGTATGCTATATAATTTCGACTTGAAATTACCATTACAGCTCTTCTGACAAGTTAAGCTAGCAACATCTTCTAAGCACTGCTTGAAGCATAATATCTTCCAGCATATTTTCTTTAAAAGATGTGACTGAAGCTGTTATCCGGTATTGGTAATTTTCGGAGGAAGTAATCCTTTCAATAGACTAAAGCAAGAAAGAACATAGAAGATATATTTTGTTACTATTGGGGGATAAAATGGAAAATAAACTCATGGCTTATACCAAATGGAATTTCAGACACAGCGTATCATAGCATAGTTCATAAGAGAGACCAAAAGTAACAAGCAATACTCCTAGGGAATCAGGGGCAAGTGAACAAAAGTTGACTTCCCGTTTTGGGTTTGCAGAGTTGTTGCTTGAGTTCGAGTGGTCTGATTTGTTTGGCACCTTGAATGACATAAGCATTTCCAGAAAAAAATTCAGTCTGGGCTTATATAACTCAGGAACATATTGCAAGAATCTTATTCTGAGTTGTAACTCATAGCATATTGCAAGAATTTTAGAAAACGGTATATGAGATTTGAAATGATTATGTGTTTGAGGTATATGAGATTTGAAGTGATTATGTGTATTATGTGTTTTAAATGAACATGTTATTCATCATTAAATAAAATAACAGCGGGCCTAAAAATGTCATACTCAGATTAAATCAAAACTTTGATTTTGCCAATTCTCAGTCTCTTGAAATTTCTGCCTTTTATTTTTTGAATTGAGACACAAAGATCAACCATTGTTCTCCAATATTGTGACCTGGACTGCAATTTTATTAACCTGGAATCCAATTTCTGCCTTTTATTTTTGGAAATGAGACACAAATGAACCATTGTTCTCCAATATTGTGACCAATTTCTGCCTTTTATTTTTGGAATTGAGTCACAAAGATCAACCATTGTTCTCCAATATTGTGACCTGGACTGAATTTTATTACCCTGGATTCCAATTTTATTAATGTTAGATATTTGTTTTATAAATTCTAATATGGTTTCATTAAATAATATAAAATTAAAAATAATAATATTTTTGAATTTTGAATTCAATTCTATCTTTTCTTATGATAATATTTGTTTTATAAATTTTAATATGGTTTCATTAAATACTACAAAATATCTATATTCGGAATACTCACAAGTAACTTAAGGATATAGCTGCAACTGTAACTCAATCTTCCACCCTTGCTTTCAATCTTTTCTATAAATCCTTACTTTCAATGACCATTCACATTTTGCTATTGTTCCTCAATTTATGTCTTACCACTCTTGCTTTCAATCTTTTCTATAAATCCTTACTTTCAATGACCATTCACATTTTGCTATT
>APFE031359608.1:80921-104105 GCA_000404065.3 Pinus taeda | reverse complement strand
TGTAACTCAATCTTCCACCCTTGCTTTCAATCTTTTCTATAAATCCTTACTTTCAATGACCATTCACATTTTGCTATTGTTCCTCAATTTATGTCTTACCACTCTTGCTTTCAATCTTTTCTATAAATCCTTACTTTCAATGACCATTCACATTTTGCTATTATTCCTTAATTTATGTCTTACGGCGTTTCTTTTGCAACATCTGATGCAAATGCTAGTTAATGAGTTTTTGAATAATTAATTCAAAGGCCTATATATATGAACTTTAGATGGAAAGGGGTTTGTTGAATTGTTTTTTAGTTGAGGGTCTAGATTGACTTTCAAGGGAATATTCTCAAGACATGCTTAGTCTTAATGATGATCAACAATAGTGTATTATAGATTTTGTTAGGTTGCATTGGCTACCTGCCACCAATTTCCTAGGGATTTGAGATTATTCCAATTCTAATAAGTTCCTCATTATTATTTATAACATTCATTTATATATAAGAAAATTTATTTAGCAAAATGGTCCATTACTTTTAATAAATTAAAAAAATTAGATTCGTACCAAGTGGCTCCCCACCCACCAATTTTTTAGGGATTTGAGATTACTCCAATTTTAATAAGATTTCCTACATCTCCACTACGATGCAAATAAATTCCATCCATTTTGGGGTTAAAATCTCACTCAATGTGTTCAAATATCAAATTGTATACTCCAATCTTCTACTCATGCAGGAAGAATGTGGACTACAAGTTGTGAATGCTATGTCTTCTTCCATTAATAAAAGAGTTTTTCATACCATATATAACAAGTATATAAAATCAATGAAAGAGTAACAAAAAAAAAAATTAGAAAGTCAAGAATAATAAACAAAAACATTAATCAAGAAATATTATACAAATGAAAATATAAACTCAAGAATAATAAACAAAAGCATTAATTAAGAAATGTTATACAAATGAAAAGGAAGGAATAAACACTTAACAAAGGTTCATAATTTTTACAAAAGACTTATCTCCTACAGGACCTTTCCTATTTTCCTAAATGTTTGTTTGAAGCCTGTTGTATGTTGTTTTCCCTCAAGTGATTAATACAAAGTTTCTGGTGATTCCAACTTACAGTATGTTCTTCTCCCTTTGTCTTTCATAAATGTCATTAATTCTTCACAAATTGCATATAAGAGTAGCATCTAGTGTATTTCCTTTTGGATGCTGATTCATTTAATTCAAAATATTGATGTATAATTCTTGTTTCAAGGTGTAAATCGAGTCTTTGAAAGGTGCTCCACATATCTTAGTAGTTCATAGCATTCCTTCTCTCTCGTTTCTCTCATAGCGTTGATATATATAATTCTTATGTTTTAATCTTTATATGATGGATTCATCCTCTACTATCTTCCCCCATTACATATGTTGCAACAACTAAATCGCTACAAATTCTGAGTCTAATTTGGCCACCTGAAGTCAAATATTATTTCCTGGGTACTCATGTGTACAAACTACTTTCTATTTTGTATCTTTATGAATGTTTATGAATCAAACTTATTTATATTTTTGTGACAAACTGAAGTGCTAAAAGTCTTTACTATAAATCTATCAAGCACTCTTTAAGATGTCCTAGGCACTGTTCTACAATCAAGCCAGTGGTTGTCTCTAGGAAGCTTTCATATCTCCTAAAGCACTTGTGCTACAAGTGCTAGAAAAAGTGACAACACATTCCATGAGCTAGGTAGTAATATAATATATTATTTCAAAACTGATTTTTCATTGTGATGAATGATTTTCATTGTTAGGAGTACCTTCCTACCATAACACAACTATTATCAAGAGTAGATAGCAAGGAGAAAGCATAAATAAACAACTGCGGAGAAGAAGAACAAAAGAGAGCTATCATAGAGGCATGAAGTAGATCATCGACAAAGACATAAATAAGGCATTATAAATAGACTGAGAGGATTCCAATTTTCATTCAATACTTGTTGGAGGGTTAAAGCGATGAACAAAGTGGGTCTTTCATGAAGATGAAGCATATATTAGATATACCATCAAGAATGAAGATGAAGCAACAAGGAATACAACTTGGCATTGCCACCTCATCACGAAGTCCATGCCATTATTTTCAAGTTGTAACTTGTACAAGGGTCATCATAATAGTTAATATGTGTCCATGTGTCATGCCACATCATCATGTGGAATGTAATGATGTATTCTAATCAAGAGAAAAAAATTTAATGTGTGGAATTTCAAGACTCATATGTGGAATATGAAAGGTCACTTAGTCATATTTGGACAAAATGTCTTTAAGAGAATTCCAAAAGCCATTTAGAAGTTGAAGAGTTTCGTAGAAGTCCAAATTTTTTAATAGAATTCAAAGAGTCATGGGGATATGAAAGTTCACTCCGATTGTTACAAAAGTAACCTCATAAATCAAGCAATGGGCTCTTGGAGGTTGAGGCTTTGGAGAGCTAGTCTTGGCATCTCTACTTGGCATAGGAGAGAAAAATATTCTTGGTAGAAGTAAGAAGTGATTAATGTTCCACTATTGGGGCTAGTGCATCACCATTGTAACTGTGTACTTGGATATTTCGCCTAATTGAAATTGAATTAGCCAACACATTTTCATGAATGTATCACAAATGTTTTAGGACTATTCTCGAGATGTTTATGATATATGTTGCGTTCATATGTACTAGAGAAATTGAACTATTTCAGTGGCTTGGGTACTCATCTTATTGAATGTGTGTTGTATTCGTTTTAATAATTGTTATGTGAGCTATTTTTCTAAGGAATATTTCTTATTCTCTTATGTATATCTCTTAGGTTATTACTATTACTTCCTTCCAAAGACTCATTTTTTGTCCCCTTCTCATTAAGGTATCCTTCTACATATTGCAATCAGTTTTTCACAATGCTAACTTACTTCATTGCTCAAAGCTTACGTATATAATCTCTTATGGTATCTGTTGAAACCAAGATGAACCTATGTGATAATGGTGGTCAAACTAATACTCTTGATGGGGCTCCTACTATGAAGGGTATGACGTCTAATTGGGACTTCACATCAGGGATATCCACTATGTGTTGGCAGTATCTAGCATCGTCAACATGGCCTTTTATTAATTTATTATTTATTTTTCATCAAGAAATTACCAGAATGTAAAATGCATGAAGATCACAAGATTATAAAGTGTTATAAACCTATTTTACTCCCTAGAGTGTGTATTGATGCGTTCTTTTACTAGTTTAATTTTTTGTGCCTCAACTCATTTTTTGACCTAGTTTTGACCATAACCGTTCAAACCTAGTGCCTGATACAGTGGCTAAAAGCCTTCAATAACTGGGAGAAGCCTTCTTCCTAGTGTCTAGAGCCAAAATTTCTTAGTTCAATCCTTGTGACTGTAGCTTGTATTTTAGAGACTTTATTTCCGTAGGAGATGAATTTGAAGGAATGCCTTATTTCATCTATTCAATTTGGCTAAAGTCTATTATTATAGAATATTACTTAGCACTTAGTCACCCTAAGAATCTACATTAATACCCCTAGGCTTGCCTATACATCTATATATACTAGTCTATTCTCTAGGTCCAAGATAGTCAGAATTAGGAGAGGAGGTCTTATGCATGAAGGTATTGATGTTGTATTATTTCATTTTATGGTCAATAAATTTGAATGTTCCCTTCTTCTAAATCTGAATTTATGACTACTTTTTCATGTTTATATTTGTTTATTTATGTTGATAGTCCTCTGTGGAAGGCCATTTGTGCTCCTTATTTGGTGGTGCTTGTGTTAAGGTTCTAGATTTATTGTGGAGTATGATATCACCTAGTTAGAGCAACGAATATCTGCATCCAACCCAACATCCAACATTGATCTACGAGTATCATATGTTTCAACTCAAACCCTAGCTAGGAAGTTTTATGCATGAATGATTGGATTAGATCATATGGGTTGGGATCTATTATTTGATTGATATTGTTATATACTCCTTGATCTGGTACTCTTGTTAGGCCCATGAAACTATAGAGAAATGGCTCCTATTGGTTGCGTATAATTTTCCATAACAGAACTAGTGACTCCACTAGTGAGTTTGCCATGTTTCTCTTTACATCTCTTCTCTTTTGCCTTAGATGTGGATTTTTTGTGCTCCCATTGAGTTTTGTGTGGTTGTATGGACTCATTTGGATCTCAATTAGTTAAATTTTCTCTAGATTTGAGTAGATATGAGAGTTGCATTCTTGTTTTTTTTTCATACGAGAGAATAACATACCATGCATTTAGAATCAAATTTGGACTTTTCTGTACAAAATTTGATTGAACTAAAGGTAGATCTAAATTCCTCTCAGAATTTCGACTAAAAAAATCACTAAAAACCAAATTTGGATGAAAAATTTATGGTTTATTGAAGATGAGCTAGTTCTATTTGTTCCTCAATTGTTGGGTTGTAGATTCTATCCTATAGTTGAAGTCATTCTGTTTAGGAATTTGTGCCTACGACTCGGCTTGTAATTCCAAAAACCTCTAATAGGTCCTACAAGATTCTTTCCTTCAAATATTCCTTATTCTTCATGCTCTGTCCTAAGTCAAGATCTATTATAGATATGATCCGTTCCTATATTTTGGATTAATTTGTTCATTTTCATCTTATAAGGTTTCTTATATTATTGATAGGCTTTCAGATCATCATTTTTCTTTGAATTTCCTTTGTTCTCTTGGATCTATTAATACTAGTGTTATTATCTATTAAACATGTTATATTTGAATTTAACCTTCATGGTTCGTATAGGATGCTTCTTTCTCAGCCACTCTAGTGTTTTACTTGTAGGTGTGAAGTGTTTCTAGTTGAGGCTATTGTCCTTGATATTGGACCTAATTGTTCAGATCTCTTTAGTTGTTTCAGTGGCAGCCAAGATGTATTCTTCTTTTCGATATTGCAATCATTTTTTTGAATTCTTTTAGCTTTGTCACTTTTTCTTTAGTAATTGGATTTGGTCTCGTGTTCTTGTTTTTTTCCACAAGAGGTTGTATTTTTGTTTTCAATTGCTTATGATCATGCATGTTCAAACTTGAAAAGATTATTTGAGAGTTTCTTGACTTGTTAATGTTCATGACTCAATTTTGTAACTCCCATTTGATCTTTTCTAGTTCATCATGTTTATAGGGTTTCGTTTTGACTGTGTAGGACATTGCCTCAAATTGAAGCATTATGATACAACCTTAGCTTGCTTGCATTGTCTTATTATTTTCACTTTTTGGATTCCTTGTTGACTACTTGAGAGTGCTCTTTTGGATTTGATTCCAAGTTTAGACGCATTTTGAGTGATTTTCGTTCTAGCTTGAGGATTTACTCGCCTCTTTTTGGATTCTTGGTTTGTCTTTTAGGTCTAAAATTTTATGAATTTTGGGATTGCGTTGAGTGACATTTGAGAATTGTATTTTGTAGGTATTTTTTATTTTTTTAAAGAGAAAAACATTCTTCCCCTTCTTTAGATAGATTTCACCAAAATAATAAAAAACAAAAATTTTCATTTCCATATCGATGCATCTAGGGTATTAATGAACAAGAGTGCTTCACATTATCTTATTTCATGCCACTACTCACTTGAGTAAAAAACAACCCCTAAAATAGATGCTCTAATAAAATTTACTAGACTCGTATTTTATTTTTTTGGTAGTACACCAAGATTAGTGTAGGCTAGGGTTTTTGATCTATGTGTGTGAGTAAAATGATTCAAGATTGTAAAACAAATTTCGCAGCCTGCAGTAGGGAGTGAAACATCCTTTATAATCCATAGAAAAACCAAAGCACATCAAAAACATGTTTGAGTGGGGTTTAGGCTTAGGTCATGATGCAATCAATTCTCCTCGAGGCTACACAACTCATGGTAGGGAATCCCATGCCAACGGTTGACTAACCAAAAGCCCCATTTGGACAAAGGTACTCTAGCTTCCATTCTTAGGAAAAATATCCCATAGGTGGTGGTTGTGGGTAGAAACCATTCCTCTACCTTAAATTCCCCTAGATCCCTCTACTTGTGGAGATTAGACCCCGCAAATAAGAAGTATTTTGGAAGGCCATTTGCAACATAGTATTAGGATTGGTTTGCATGTGACTACCTTTTAGGTATTTTCTAGTGTGTTTGTCTAGTCTAAGTTAGTAGTTTGGCCTTAGGGGTGTGTGTACTAACTTGATTTGGTTAAAACTCATTTATTCACCTTAGCTAAACCTAGTCATGATCAGTCACATTGAATGTCAGCTCTATCTCCCGAGACAGGTGAATTGTTGACTCATACTTGTAGAGTGTTTGTCAGTGCTCAAAACCTAAGGCAACCTTAAGTTGTGGATTATATTTGTAGTCCTCCCAGTCATGACTTCATATCTATAGAGACACTTGTGGATGATTCTACCTCTCCTATCAACCCACCTTTGATTGACCTATAAGGACCAAACTTACTATAGTTGAGCCCTGATGATTCCACACCTAACTACACATATGTTCCTTTGTAAAAATGGAGGAGGTTAGTTCTTCTCTACTCCTTGCATCCTTAATTTATGTTGTTATCACAACATTTCCACCATTAAGTGTGCCAACACCTGCACCTCATTCTACACCTATCATATCGTCTTGGGGCATATCAACTATCTCTTTTATGAATCCCACAAATTTCCGTAGTGTCTTTGTGCCCATTGCTTCTTCTATTATGTCCATGGGATTAAACCCTATCCAACCTACATGATCGGGAATATTCACTCCTAGTTTTTCTCAACCTTCTATCCTTGTTCCTAATACGAGTATGGTATCCTTGAGAAATATGTGGGGAAAATCATCTGTTGCTCCTAGCTAGCCTAGGGGAAACCTTACTTCTAGTACTTCTTAAGCATAACACAGTTCATTTTTCAGAGTGATGTTGTCCTCTAGTACTTTTATTGGAGGGGCTAGTTTACCTAGGGGAAACCTTTCCATTTTCACCAATATTCCTATGAATTATCCTCCTTAGATTGGTGGCTCTATGTAAGGGGTTCCTTCTTTTCCAATTAGGTACAACCTTACTAGTAGTCATGTTCTTGGGGGTCCTTTGCTCTCTAGAGGAATTTATCCTGGGGGGAAACTCCTTACACTAGTCAGACTCGTCTATGTCCTCTATGTGTTGGGGTGAATTACAATCATGGTCCACAAATTGTTACTTTGAACTAGGGTAAGGGAAGACCTCACAGTTGGTCGGGGGCTTTGCTTCCTATGACCCATTCAGTCAGCTCCAAAATCCTTTCCTATCCTCTCTTGATATTCTAGATGTAGGTAAGATAATGAATGACCCCATCCATCATGATCCTTGGTGGCCACATATGCCTACCAAATTTCTATTCGATATCCCCAAGTTTAAAGGGAATCTTGCAAAAAATCCATCAACAAATATCACCACCTACCATCTTTGGTGCTCTTTGAACTGTGTGGTTGATAATTCAAGTACAATCCATCTATTGCAACTTACCCTCACTCGATATGCTACTAAATGGTATATTGAACTAGATATGACATCTTAGAGTGACTTTCCTTCCATGGCCCAAACATTATTAATTCATTTTTAGTTACCTATGAGATACAACATCGATTATGACCTCTTGTCCAAGTTTAGAAAATATAATTACACCCTCATTTATGATCATATTCATGAGTGGCGATGAGGTAAGAGGTTAGTTTTAACCAAGCTTCCTAATGATTGTAAGACCCTCCTCCCACATGTACCCAAGTAACCGACCAATCGGGGTAAATATGTGACGAGAGGCTACTATTATTGGATTCAACCTCCTAGGTGACCTTAAGAAAATGGAATCAACGAAAACACATCATAAAAATCTTCCACGTCAATGACAAGACCCCTCAGAGCCATCCCAAAATGTTATATACCTAGGGGGGATAATATGGGGTACCAACGGAGGTACCCAAGGTAATAATGTAATAATGGCATGGGCCATAGTAATAAATAAGGTGGTTAACCCATATCATGTAAGGGACCACAAGTAGTTAGTAATAATGTAATGGGCCCATGGTATTAGTGGATGGTATGAGGGAACCATGGTAATGATCCATGGTATTGCATGTATGAGGCCTATATAGAGGGTAGAGACTCCACATGGAGGATATGAAGGAATTGTCAAGGATTATTGTATGAAGGCATATGGCTTATGGAGTGTTCTCCTTCCTTAAGGAGTGAATGTATGGTGTTGCCTTACCTTAAGGGTTTGATTAATAAAGTGAATCATTTCTTTCTATATTTCAGATCTTATTATTTCTGGGTATATTTTTATTTTCATATATTTCTGGGTTAGATATATAACAAGTGGTATCAAAGCATTTTCTTGGGCAAAAGTGGAGAATTTTTTTTTAATTTTTTGCAGGATTTCTAGCGCGGCAAGTTTGCAGATCAGATCTACACATTTTGAGACAAAATCTGCAAAATATAATTGAAGATCTGGATTCTTTGCGAAAAATACATGATTTCAAAAAAAAAAACGGCCGAATCGGAGTCCAGATGAAGGAGATATCGCTAACCTAAAAATCAGTGGTGTTGCAGACATTTTTTTGGGGCAGCAAGTTTGCGGTGCAGATCTAGATGTCCTAGTGCAATATCTACAAAATCTAATTGCAGATCTGGATTCTTTGTGAAAAAATACCCGATTTCAAAAAACAAATCGGCCAAATTGGAGTCTGGATGAAGGAGATATTGATAATCTAAAAATTAGTGGTGTTGCAGACAATTTTTTGGGGCAGCGAGTTTGTGGCACAGATCTGGACGTCCTGGTACAAGATCTACAAAATCTAATTGCAGACCTGGATTCTTTGTGAAAAAATATCCGCTTTCAAAAAAAAAATCAGTCAAATCGGAGTCCAGAGGAGGGAGATATCACTGATTTAAAATCAGCTCTTTTTTCAGAATTTTGGGTGACGGCGACAGAGTTGCAGCGCAGATCTGAAATTCCAGTGCCTAGATTGGGATTTCTATCACATGGGAAGATGTAGAATGGTTGTTCCATTTCCAAAAACAGGTCATAATAGAGATTATAAGCAATACTGATAGAATTGTGGCCATTTCAAATTTTCACCAAGTGAATTTTTCTCAAAACCTCTTCATGGAGATGCTATATTTTACAGGGAAAGATAATGGTCCTACTATTGAAGAAGTCATAAAACAAAGAAAGATCATATACGGGAAAGATTGGAAGAATTTAGTGTGGTTTGATTTCCACGATGTGGCTACCAAATGGTGGTTCTCAATTGACAACAAGCAGTTGACCAAACTTTCAAATGCAGAATTTGAAAGAGTCCTTTTAGACAAATGGTCTCGAGCTAGAAAAAAGGAGAATGAGACACGTAAGGGTTATTTTCTATGGGTGTATCCTTATTGCAAGTTCATGGATTGATTCAGAAGGAGAAGATCATTGTTTCTATAAATTCTGGTTGCAAGCATAATTTTATCAATGTTAATTTGGCAAAAAAATTGCAAGTTCCAGCAAAACACATTGAAAACACACAGGTGGATGATGAGGATGTTCAAGTGTATAAGGATTTGAAGATTTCTATGGATAAATATGTGTTGCATGGTGATTTTTATATTCTGAGATGGATAATATGGATGTTGTTTTGGGATATCCTTGGATGGAATCTGTGGGTACTATCAATATTAATGTGCAGAAGAAATTCCTGAAGCTCTGGTATAAAAAAGAAGAAAATTACATTACAGGATATTTCCATCAATAAATAGGTAGAGTACATGGAGGCTGAAGCAGAAGATGTTTCAGGGACTAACATATCAGATGATGAGCCAGTGATGATCGACAATCAAACACAAACAAAGGCTGAAGCAGAAAAGGTTACAGGTGCTGATACATCAGATGAGGGCTCAATGGTTGAAGAAATATTGGAAGATAATACACCACAACAAGCACCACAACATGCACTAGATAACACTCAGACTCCAGTAAAGGGTGAATTAAAGAAAAAGACACCGTGGGTTAAAAATTCAACATATCATCACCCACATCACCCCGCAAGAAAACAACCAACAAGATGGCAACCAATTAGCCACAAGGACAACAACCCCCGCATGACGGATAGTGAGGAGCGAAGATCCACCTACTACACATCAACACAGAAGAGCTGCCATGGTCAACTTCCATCCCAAGTGAGTGAGGCACCAGTGAGATCGAGGGTTCACCTTTCTCTTGGATGGCTAGATGCACATGCATGGTATCAGTGGACTACTCTTTTGAGTAGATCTTATTATTTGTGTTCTTCCCATGTTTCAGGGATGAAACATGTTAAGGGGGGTGGAATGTAGTATACCTAGGGGGGATAATATGGGTTACAAAGGGAGGTACCCAAGGGAATAATGTAATAATGGGATGGGCCATAGTAATAAATAAGTTGGTTAACCCATATCATGTAAGAGACCACAAGTAGTTAGTAATAATGTAATGGGCCCATGGTATTAGATAGATGGTATTGAGTGAGCCATGGTAATGACCCATGGTATTGTATGTATGAGGCCTATATAGAGGCTAGAGACTCCACATTGAGAGATGTCAAGGAATATTGTATGAACAGGCATATGTCTTGTGGAGTGTTCTCCTTTCTTAAGGAGTGAATGTATGGTGTTTCCCTACCTTAAGGGTTTGATTAATAAAGAAGCATTTCTATTTATATTCAGATCTTGTTATTTCTTGGGTATATTCGTTATTTATCATATATTTTTGGATCAGATCTATAACACATTAGTTTGGTATAGGAGAGCCATTCTACCTATGTCATGTATGCTAACAAGATTAAGAAGAATGGTCTTAGAGGCCTAGAATGACTCAATTGAGTGGGTGACTTTCACCATTAGGCTTGTGCACTCTAGTTTGGTTGAAGAAAATAACTCATTTAGAATCAGGCCCAGTTGCTCAGATAGAGTGTGGCCTTTGGACATGGGACTAGATTACTCAAATGGATTGAGTGTGTCCCTAGGGTTTCACCATGATTCAAAGAGATTGACAATGATGATAGTGAACCAAAACTAGTTACTATACCAACGGTAAGAGGCATTGACTATAATCATGGTGACTAGTGGATGCTAAATGGTGTGCCACATTAGTACTGACAAGTATGGGTTAGTGATACTGACTAGTGGTGGCTACTAGTTGATGCTGACAATGTCATAGATTCCAAGTAGTTGATGCTAATATTGATGATGATGTCAATGTCAGAGATGTTGAAAAGATGATGTTCATTATGTTCACGATGTTGAATAGATGATGATGTTAGAGATGTTGATAAAATGATGTCATATTTGTTTACTTATCTTATATTAATGATGTTTACAAAGTTGATGATGATTTGTTATAACCTTTTCATACAGAAAAAATTTCAACATGAGAACATCTAAATAGTCATTATGAATACCTCCCTAGTTAAGTGGGAGTGTTGATTTTTGTAACTATGGTTGGTATTCATAATGTATAATTGAGTTCTTAATGTACTTACAATCTTGTTCTTCAAGATAGAATCAAAAGAGAAAATTTTAATTTGAAAGAAATAAATTTTAGACTCCAAATGAATGAATTTGACCTCGTCCTATGATTTAGATTTGATCATTGTAATTTTTGTCATCCATCTCAATGATTTCAGAGTAGAAAAAGTGGAGGAATCAACTTTGAGGACCAATTTTACTAGTGGGACCCAGTTTGGTGAATCAAAGTCTCAAACCTTTCAATAGTGCTTTGAGGCATCAAATTGATTTTTTTCTTTTTTTTTGTGGGGGGGGTGGGGTAGTTTTGAATTTCCTCAAACTTGGGTCTAGGATAGAATCTTAAAATCACTGACACTACCAAACCAAGAATATCAACGATACTACTTTGCACAACAGAATATAAACATTAGTAAATCACATATGCACAGAATATAGGCAAGTTTTTACAATATTATATAATAGCCTAACTTCATTATATTAATCCAATTGATATAATGCAATAACCTAGGGCTCCCATACCGGGGATAATCACCCTCATACAACCACTAGTAAAATATACAAAATTGTGTCTTGGTGTCAATACATCGACAACCAATTTGATCTGGATCTTAGGGGGAGAGACCCCCAAGACATGAAAAATTCAAAATGGCAGAAGAAAAAGAGGAGAATGCCCAATAAAAAAAACTTCAAATATCTTTTTTATTAAAAACGAAGAATGACTGTAAAAGCTACATTGTGGTAGGCTAACTGTCCTTTTACAAAATGTGACTTGTTAATTATAGTATTTTTTAGTTACAATACCATGGGTCAATGAATACCATAGGTGGATGTCACAATACCATGGGAAAATACCATGGGTGAATGAATACCATGGGTGGATGTCACTTACAATACCATGGGTGGATAAATTACATGCGTGGATGCCACTTACAATACCATGGGTAAATTCCATGGGTGGATGAATAACATCGGTGGATGTGTACCATGGGTTGATGACATTTTCTATTAGGATCATTCCTCCGTCCTTAAGAAGCAATGGTCCCCATTGCATGAAGTTCCCTCTTGCGAAGCCTTTGTTGAATATGAAGAGCCATTGAAGAGAAGGGTTTTATGTGGTTAACCCATAACCATGATGAATGAAGATCCAAGGATAGAGATACCCTGTAATGCTTGTGACTAACTGTGATACTGACAGTGCGTGGCCTAGCAAATGGACTTTGATGAACTGTGGGTTTGTGGATGACCCATAACCATAATGAAGGAAGATCCAAGGATAAAGATACTTTGTAATGCTTGTGACCAACTGTGATACTGACAATGTGTAGCCTAGATAATGGACTTCGATGAAGTGTGGGTTTGTGGATGACCCATAACCATGACAAATGAAGATCTAAGGATAGAGATACCCTCTAATGCTTGTGACCAACTGTGATGTTGGTTGTTGATGAAGTAGCAGGTGCCTACATAGCCTGGGGTGGGAGGGCATGTCTCCAAATAACCTAAGATGAATGATGCTATGCTGAAACTAATGAATGTGAAGCAGGTGCCTACTAAAGCGGGGTGGGAGGGCACATCTCCAAAGGGAACCCGCTCCGAATGTTGCTTCAAATTTAAAATGGGCATAACTTGGTCAATATAACTCAGAATCTTTACTATAACATATTTTTGGAAATAGAATGACCATTCTGCATCTTCCCATGTATTGAAAATCCTTATCCGGACACTCTGGTGTCTCTGATTTCACTGCAACTATTCTGGCATCACAAAAGTTGTGAAAAATAGCTGATTTTAAATCAGAGATATCTCCCACATCCAAACTTTGATTCAACCTTTTTTTTTTTAAATTGGGTGATTTTTTTAGAGGATATTAGATATATAATCAATTTTATGAAATTATGCACAAAGATTGAAAAAAAGGATAGGAGAGCCGCCGTCCATAAATTGTCATCAGAAACATTTCTGCACATAGCTGATTTTCAATCAGCGATATCTCCCTCATCTGGACTCTAATTCGGCCAATTTGTTTTTTGAATTTGGTATTTTTTCACAAGGAATCCAGATCTGGTATTTTTTTGTAAAATTTTCACCAAAAATTTCATATCTAATTTGCAAACTCATCGCCCAAAAAACATTCCTGCAAAAAAATGATAAAAGAAAAATTCTTCTCGCTTGGCCCAAGAAAATGGTATGTGGGAGATGTAGAACGTGCCTAAAGTTTGTTGAATATTGTTGCAAAATTTAAAACTAAAATATGCATCAAACCCTCACTCCCATGGAATCATAACATGCTATGATACCACTGATCCGAATCTTAGGGGGAGAGACCCCCAAGATCTAATAAATTGAAATGCCAAAAGAAAAAGAGGAGAATGCCTAATAAACAAAACCACAAAGATTTGTTTTATTAAAAATGAAGAATAACTATAAAAGCTACATTGTGGCAGACCAACTGTCCTTTTACAAAATGTGACTTGTTAGTTATAGTATTTTTCAGTTACAATACCATGAGTCAATTCCATGGGTATGAATACCATAGGTGGATGTCATAATACCATGGGTAGATGTCACTTACGATACCATGGGTAAATTCCATGGGTGGATGAAACCATGGATTGATGCAATTTTCTATTAGGATCACAATCTTCCCTCAACAAGATACTTTGACCATCTAGATGATGTAGCATTGTCTCTCAGCTCCTCTCGGTTGTACCCTATACCTACCTGGTCCTGAGGCTCCTAATATGTAGCTCCTACCTCTGTCAATGCTTTAAGTCCATCTGGCCACTAAATCTTCTATATTCAATCTTCTAACTAGTTGATCATTCGTCCATCAATGCATGAACACATTGAGACTCCTATTGAGTTGTTCACATCTCCACTTGTGAACAACTCTCAACTGCCCACTATTGCTCCTCAGCTACTCAAGGACTTCAACCCACTATGGTCTTCTTGTATTGCACTGATGAAGACCAACATACAGTAACTAGGGTTGCCACCTATCTCTGCAAGATGTTCATCTCCCACAATGAACACAGACTAGGAGGACTGACCATCTTTTGTTGTAGATTTCCTTCTCCACACACAAATCTTGGGCTCCACAAACTACTCCTGGTCAATCAGACCCTTGGGCTCAGCAATTGCCTCTCTCACAACTACCTATTTCCATCACGGTGTTGCTCACCGAGATCCAACTTGGACACTATCACGCTATCCTCTAGAATATCATAAATTCCCAATCTATGTTCACACTTGGTTCACTCTCACACTGCCCTCCAATAGTCCACGAGTGACGAAGTCCATGTTGTAGCATTTGCACGTAGTTAGGGCATCCTCACACCTAGGAGACCCTTCTATTGACTGCCCACAAACTTCTCCATATCTACCCTTTTCTCTGCAATAGAGGAGCTAATACACAAATCTATACTCCAACAACATGTCCTCACCTAGGGCATTAATCCAACTCACATCCAATCATCAAAAAGAGATCATCTCCAACTCCCTATTACTTCTCTCTTTCCTAGGGTACTGTGCACACTCCTATAGCTTCCTATCTCTGGTAAGGGCATCCAAAAACCCTCAAAAAGTTTATGTTATGCAACCAACTCACAAAATAGAAGATAAGATAGATCGACACCTTCAAAATTAGGCAATTCGAGGGGGAAACCTCCTTTACATTATGCAAATGAAAAATTCTTGGATGATACAAATGACAAAACCTATTTTCTATAAATAGGAGTTTGAAGGGTCACAATATAATCAAAGCTGACATAACAATAATAATATAAGGGCACCATAATAACAATAGTGGTCTTCTATGGGGCACAATAATAACAATATGAGGACAATAGGGGCACAACAATAACAATAAGGGAAACAATGACAAAAGTAATGGGGGAATCACTAGTATTATAGGGACCTAACATGCCCCTCTCCTTCAGAAACTGTTGTCCTCAATGCTTGAGTAGTTATGGATGCTTCTATATAAAATTCTCACCCTCCCATATGGAATCTTTAGTGGCTAAGTTCTTCCACTTGATGAGATACTCCGAAATTGATCGATTTTGTAGCTGTAAAATTCTTGTTTTTATGACTTCTTCAGGTTCCAATATGATTTTTCCTTCCTCATCATGCTTTGGAAGTATTGTTTGAATTGGGAGTTTGTCACCTATAACCTTGTTTAAGCATGAAACATGGAAAACTAGGTGCACTTAGGAAGGTACATGAGGCTCCGATTTGTATGCCATAGTACTAATATTTTGTAAAACACCTTGTACGGACCATAATAATTTCGTGATAATTTATTATCCTTCTTAGCTTGATTGAGGGAAATTTGTTTATATGGTTGTAGCCATAGGAATACCCATTCATCTACATCGAAACTTCTTTCGCTGCAATGTTAATATGTATGTTGTTTCATTCTATTCTACACCAAATTGAGGCTATCCTTTAAGAGTTGGAGAACTTGTTGTTGATGCTCTATGTGATCTTCCACTACTTGAACCTTAGAATTCTATCTTAAATATGATGTGATGGATGGTGGATGATATCCATAAAGTGGCATAAATGGGGTCATTTTGTTGCAGTATGGAAGGAAGTGTTATACCACCATTCAGCCAGAGGAAACCATTTGACCCATTGTTTTTGTTGATCAGATACAACGGAATTAAGATATCCTCCCAATTTTTTTTTTGCTTTATCAGTTTTCCCATCAGATTAAGGATGATAAGATGAGCTATGAGTTAACTGAGTACCAAGACAAGAAAATAATTATGTCCAAAAAATTTATGTGAAAATGGGATCTCTCTCGCTTACAATAATATTTGGGTTTCCATGTATATTTTGAATTGTTTCCATAAATGTAGTAGAAACTGTACTGGCTTTAAATGGATGTCATAGTGCACAAAAGTGTGCATACTTGGTAATTCTGTCAACTACCACCATGATGACACTCTTTCCTTTGGACTTGGGTAAGCCTATGATATAATCCATTGAAACCTTCTCCCAACGTTTGCTTGGAATGGATAAATATTGTAATAGACCTGGGGTCTTAATTGTTTCAACTTTATTTTGTTGGCAAAACAAAAATTCTGCCACACACTTTTGAATATCTAATTTAAGGCCATCCCAAAAGAATTCCTTCTTAACCCTATGGTAAGCTTTTAAAAATCTTGAGTGCCTACCTAAGGGAGAGGTGTGGAATTCCATAGGAATATTTTGATTGAATTGGGAATTATTACATAGGTTTAAGTGATCTTTATACCATAACGAATCATTTTTTGAGCTAAATGTATAAGATGTATTGGGATCTTGTTGTAACTTTTGAATGAGTGCCCATACTTCTTCTTCATTATGTCATTCATCCCTTGCTTCGTTCATCCAATCTAGTTGGATAATAGAAATGGCACAAAGAAATGCTTCCACATCCTCATCCTTTCCTGAGAGTGCATCTGCCGCAACATTTTTCTTCCCTTTTTTGTAGATGATTTCAAAGTCATAGCCCAACATATTTGTGACCCATTTTTGTTGCTCTTCTCAAGATAATATTTTTTCTAAAAATTATTTAAGACTATCATGTTCTGTTTTTACCTTGAAGTGTCTTCCCATTAGGTGGGGTCACCATTTCTTAAGTGCATGTAGTATTGCCAACATTTCCTTTTCATAAATAGCTTTGTGTAAATACTTTTCTTTGACTGGATGAGTTTCAAAAGCATTTGGTCTTTCTTCTTGAATTAAAACAACACCAATTCTAGTTCCCGAGGCATCACATTCCAAAATAAAGGTTTTTGTGAAGTTCGGTGTAGCTAAGACCAGTGATTGCACATTGCCTCCTTAATATGTTCAAAGGCCTTCGTTGCTTTCGGAGTCCATGTAAATGCATATTTCTTCAATAATTTTGTTACTAGAGGTGTTGCTATTCACTCGTAATTCTTAACAAACTTACAATAATACCCTGTCAACCCGAGAAATCCTCGTGAATGCTTTATGGATGTGGGGATTTTCCATTTCTTAATGGCTTTAATTTTTCTAGGGTCTACCTTCACACCTTCATGAGATACAATATGAACCAAATATTCCACCTATTATACCCCAAAGAACCATTTGGAGGTTTTTTCATATAATTGTTTCTCCTCCAATAGTTTGAGCACCCTATCAACATGCTGAACATGATCCTTCAAAGACTTGCTATGGAATTCATCAAACCTTGAAATGTAGAGGGTGCATTGGTAAGGCCAAAAGGCATGAACAGAAATTCATAATGACCCTCATGAGTTCTAAATGTTTTTTTTGGAATGTCTTCAGTCTTCATTCTAATTTAATGATATCTTGAATGAAGATCCAACTCGGTGAAGTAAATTGATGCGTGTAATTCATCCAATAATTCATCAATGACAGGAATGGGAAATTTATCTTTAATAATGAGCTTGTTGATCTCCCTACAATACAGACACACGTGCCATGACCCATCCTTCTTGTGCACCAATACTACTGTAGTAGAGAAAGAACTTTGACTAGGTTGAATTATACCAACCTCTATCATGTTTCCAACCAAACGTTCAATTTCACTCTTTTGGGCATAGGGATATCTGTAAGGCCTAATGTTTGGAGTAACACTTCCTAGAATCAATTGAATAGTATGACCATGATCATGAATAGGTGGGAGGCCTTTAGGAGTCTCAAATACCTTGGAATGAGTATCCAAGACCTTTTTGATATCGAGAGAAATAAATGATTTTTATGTGGGAACCTCTAGCAAACATAATTGTGCAATTATGCCTTGTTGCTCTTTCTTTATAAGCTTTTTCATTCCGTCAGAGTTTATTACCTTTCCTAGTTTCCCTATGATACCCCTTAATTGAACTTCCTTTCCTTCTAAAGAAAATTTCATGAAAATTTCTTGAAAATTAAAAGCTATTGTACCCAAGGATTGTAGCAATTGGACTCCTAGTACAACATCATCACCACCCATTGGAATGGAAAGTATCAGGCTATTAAATACATATTCTCCCATGGATAGCTTGATATTATGGCACTTGCTAGAGGAATTTATGCTTCCTCCACTTGCAACCATCATTTGACACTCCAATTCTGGATATAGGAAGCAATTCAAATCCTTGGTTATCTTACAATCAATAAAATTATGGGTATTATCCGAATCAATCAACACTATTACCATTTTCTTCTTGGTATGCCCTTCTATCTTAATAGTTTGAGGAGTGGTGATTCCAACCAATGCATTACAAGATATGGTAGGATTCATTTCTTTGTTCATGGTTTCTATCCTCTTCTTTTGAGAATTCCTATTCCTTTTCTTCCTCCTCTTCACAATCTATGTAAAATAATTTCTTCTCAGCACACTTATGACCCCTGGTGTATTTTCTATCACAACTATAACAAATGCTTTTTGCTCTTTTTTCTTCCAATTGTTGTAGTGTCAACCTTGGAGGTTGTGGAAGGCTAGGGGCCACAACACTTCCATATTTATAATTGTGATTTGTAGGCTTCCTTGTGGCCATAATTTTGTTTTCCATTTTTTTTACGAACCTGAATGCCCTCTCCAATGAATTGGGTTCCCAAAGTCAAACCTCATGTTGGATGTTATCCTTTAAACTCCCTATGAACACATCAGTCCTATGCTCCTCTAGAAGACCTCAATGTGCTCCATCATTGAACCCTTTTGTTTGAGATTTATCAATTGGCTAAAAAAAATGTTGTGTTTTGTATCCTCATAATGTGCTATCATTTCTTCCATAAAAATTTCCCAAGTGACAATTTGTTTATGAGAACAAAGCAATCGAGACCATACAAATTGATTTGGTCCCAAATATAAAGTTGCAATGCATATCTTTTGTGTGTTTTTCACATTATGGAAATCAAAATAATGCTCCATCTGTAGTATCCATGTTACGAGATCCTTTCCATCAAAATTCCTCATATTGATCTTTGGAACATGGTGGGTCTTCAATCCACTGTTAGAGTCAATGAAATCATGAATACCATTTATGTTGTTCTCCTCATGAGTTTCCTTTACTACCCTTTCGCCATTAGTAAGCATTTATTGTAGAAAATTTGTCAAATCTGTCTTCAAATCTTCCATGTTGCCTTTAAGTTTTGCTTCTATACCATCCATCTTAGCTTCCATGCCTATATTAAAATCTTCCATGTTTCCTTTAAGTGTTTCTTCTATACCATCCATCTTAGATTCCAAACCTTTCCTTAAACCATCCATCTTAGATTTCACACCATCCATATTAGCTTCCACGCCATCCATTTCTTCTTCCACGCCTTTCTTTAAACTATCCATCTTAGCTTTTGTTACCTTTTGTGAAAGTGAATTTTGTTCCACTTGGTCTTGTAATTTTTGATATATCATGTTACACTTCTTCCTCTTCTTCATCAGTCATTCTAGATATTTCAAGTTACTTAATAGGTGTCTCCATTTTATTTCTTTGGGGCATCAATTAATGATAATAATGCTTTACTATGTCCTTTGAATTCCTTCAAACTATTTTTTCAAACCAAACTTATGCAAAGTTAAAAAAAAAAACTACACAACCTCTTTCACTTTGTAGGAGTTCGATATTGAATCTGTTTTATCTCTATAATTTTGAATCTCCATGGTTTGAAATTACATCCTGAGGTATCCCTCTTAGTTCTCTTTCCAAACCTATAATTCAGATCAAGATTTGATTCTCCAAGGAAGAGTTATGCCAAATCTCCCACAATGAGCTGATTATAGACTGGTTCAATAGAGCGAACTTGTACAAAGTACCACGTGTCACTGTTTCAACCTTAGGACATGAAACTGATACAAGAAAACTATGGGCTATGCTCTTTCTATAATTTCTTATGGAATTTCAATATGATGCTTAGAAAAAAAAAGTTATGACGTGCTTCCTAGGTCACCTGTTTGTGATATAATTGCAGATCCTACAAAAACCATAACTTCCTTGGATCATATCTCTAAAATTATAGAGACAAAAGATCTGATATTCAGACCCAAGGTTTAGAGATATTTCAGCTGAAATGGGCATTTTGTTTATCTTCTGAAACATCACAGAAACAAATTTATAGCGAAAATGCCACGATGACCTATTTGGAGCAGCGAAACCCTAGAATCCAAAGCTTTAATACCAAATGTTATGCAACCAGCTCACAAAATAGAAGAAAAGATAGATCAATGCCTTCAAAATCAACCTATTCAAGGGGGAAGCCTCCTTTAGATTACACAAATGAACAATTCTTGGATGATACAAATGACAAAACCTATTTTCTATATATAGGAGTCTAAGGGGTCACAATATAATCAATGTCGACATAACAATAATAATATAAGGGCACAACAATAAAAATAGTGGACTTCTATGGGGCATAATAATAACAATATGGGGACAATAGTGTTACAGGTCTATTTGGGCACATCACTCCCAACATTCAAATCAGTACTATTAGGGCTCATCAAACCCTAATTCAATTGCTACATGCCCTAGACAAGTCATCACATTGAATACCATCATTCTTAAGAGTTTCCTAGCCTGAAGACATCCTGAAATGAGTCCTTGAGGGACCAACGTAGCCTTGGTCAGGGGTAAATGCACTACATAGCACTTAGCCCCATTCAAGCCTACTGTGCAGAGCACCTAGGCCCACTTTGACCTGCGTTGGGCGAGATTGAGAAAAATCTTCATAGGGTTCTGGGAATATTCTTACATTCAAGACCATTCTAGAAGATTCCCACCTCTTATCCTCTTCTATGAGATCAAAATTGGATATGGAATGAATCAAATAACCTTTTATCCTCTCATCCCTTCCTCCATGGAAACTAACTCCCAAATTGGAAAGTCATTCAATGCCCAATTTATCACAAAACCACCTCCATTTTCCTATAAATTGAGCACTTATCATAGTGATCATTGGCTGGAGTTTGAAGAATTGTAAGGACATACTATTGGTTTGAGGTTTAAGATCATAATAAAGTATTCTTATGCTGCCTAAGTGTTGTGCTTTTGGTGTGATGAAGGATGGAACTCAAGGTAGATGAGTGACATGGGATCAAACTTCTTTGGTTGTAACTCTTCCTTCTACTTATTAAAGCTATTTAAACCTTTTCCCACATTCTTGTCTTTATGTATGATGATTATATGTGTAAATTCTTTTCATTCCATTTTCTTATAGTAGATATATCTCTTGCTTTGATTGGTTTTTTCCCTCTGTTTATGATTGCAGGTACTGATCAAGCGGATTCAATTCGAGGAGCGACAAGAGATATTCAAAGGAGACAAGGGGAAGCAAAAGATAATAATTAGGTCCCTTGTCTTATTTATCTTCTATAGGAAAAGGTTAAACTCTTTAATTTTGTTGTTCTAAATGTAGCTACCCACTTAGGGAAGTTGTGTTTATTCGTAGATGCAAAATTCCACATAACAAATTGGGGACCATACTGGGGAAGGATCATCATTCTAGGTAGTTTATCTTTATCCTAGTATAGGGGAAGGATCATCCTTCTGGGTAGTTTATCTTCATCGTAGTACACTCTAGTAGAATTTACTTGCCTCCATTGATCTTATTTTAGCCTTTTTGAAGTGTTTTTTGGTCAAAACGTGTGCTTGAATGTCCCCTTGAATGGCCTCTTTGGCACCAGCGCAGGCTTGGTCTGGACACAATGCGCTACAAATCACCCTTGGCTTGCTGACAGTGCTCTGAAGCACACTATCTCCCATTCAAGGTTGCATTGATCCTCCTTAGGTCAAAAATCCTACCTTTGGTTTGTTTTTTTTTCCAAATTTCCGTCTGTTTTTACTTGCTGAAAGATCAATGATTGTTGTGTCTATGAAATCAAATTGCGTTTCCTTTCCTAGCCCTAATTTGGCCTTTATTGTTTACTGTTTGTTAAGTGATTTCTTTATCATTATCAATTCATTGTCAAAGTTAGTTTATTTCGATTAGTCTTTTCTGAAAAGGAAGTGTTGTAAAGTCTTCATTTCTTTGCAAAAGAAATTGTCGTAAAGTTTTCGTTTCTTGAAGAAAAGCATTGATTGACTTGTTTGTGCATTTAGTTTCCTTCTATTCATCTAAACATTAAAGGAATTGAAAAGAAAAGCATGCATCATGCATTAAAAGGTTTGTGTGTGCTTATAGGAATAGTTTAGGGAAATTGCATTAGATCTGCTCTATGCTCTTTGATTAAAAGAATATGATTTCTCTATCCCTATTAGCTAAGGTTTTCATTGTTCAAATTGAATGAAAAGAATGCTTATCATATTAGTTGCATTCTAGGAATTTCGGAAAACATCATGTGGTGAACTTGAAACTAAAATCCTTAAGCAATATCAACTTAAAATTAATCTCAATTAACCTAATGGAGCATTGTCACCTAACGCAAAACATTTAGAGGTTCTAGGTTAGAGACATGTTCTAGCATCGTAAAACATAGCATATGTCGCAAAATTGTCTGCGATACATTCCGAGTGTGATACATCATTCCACGTATGTGAGTATATCGTAGATCATCCACATACCTTTGGGTATGTAGTGTTAAACACACATGGTGAGCGGGAACAAATAGGAAAGATAAATCATGCAGTACCATTTTATTAACAATTTGATATACATTTATAATACATTTGGTGACCGTTGGGATTCACATCCCAAGGTCCCTTGGACTGCTTTGTCCATTCGGCTTCCACACTAACCCA
>APFE031359608.1:51692-80416 GCA_000404065.3 Pinus taeda | reverse complement strand
GACAAGCTGTTCCCAAGGTCTGATGATGGGCTTGGGAAGTGCAGACTGAGTTTCTGCATCTGCATGTACAACTGTTGCTTTATTTGAATGAACTGTAACATTATTAACATGCTGCTGATGGGTGGTTGTCTCAATGTTCTGAAAAAAACAGGTTCAGAATGGTGTCTATTTTGATGTAGCTCTTCTTGCTGTAGCTGTGATTCAAGCTGCAAAATATCAATCTTTTCCTGTGCATTTTGTAGACATGTCTGAATTTCTAAAAGAGATCCTTTGCTGATTTGTAATGTGTCATCAACAATAGATTGTATAAGAGTTTTCATGAACTCTAATACTTCACTGATTCTGGCCATTTTTCTTCAATGTCACTTAAAAAACACAACTGAGGCAACAACAACATAAAAATAATATTGTACTCTTACTACAAGATCTTGTAGGGGCTTGTCAAGTGGCAACAATGTAGCGAAAATGGTTGATGGAGCAGGACCTGAGTAAGCTGGATGTTACCAAGTTGCATTCACTTTCTCCAGAGGTCATTTCTCGTCAAGTTCAAAATTCAGAGCATCTAGCTGCTATGGAAATCATGCAAAATCTCTACAAGAAACTGCTCCAAAATCTCTACAAGAAACTGCTCCTAGAATGACTGCCAAAAATGTCTTCAAAATTGCTTCAAATTCACTTCATAACGCTGATCAAGGATCCACCAAAGTCTATTCCAAACCTCTTCACAAAATTCTCTACAGATTCTTCAAAAATCACTTCACTCAGAGGTTGTTTCAAATTGTTCCATGGACAACACCAAATCTGCTTCGAGGTGGCTTCAATACTGCTCTCAGAACTTATACATGTGTTTGACTAAATGTGACTATGTTAAAAAATCAGAACCAAATCTGTTCACGTACCTCTGAAATTGTTGAATTCCTTGGACCCGATGGTTGTATTCATCCCCAAAGGAAGCTTTGCTGTCAATCCAGTTAACTATGCGACCACAAACACCAATAGGAACCTTCAATTTAACATCCGGCGTCTTACTAAACCCCGCAGCACGTAAGGCCTCTTCTGATTGGAAAGGAATCTCCAACTTTTGTAGCCTCCCCCTCAGTAAAAACTCATATTCTAGTCCAGTAACTCGGCGGATCATCTCAACCCGTGGCGAAGCAACCTGGTCAGACTCCACGCATTTCTCAGCATCAAAATTTAAGCTTGTTTATGTTGTGGATGAAACTGCTATCAGCATTCCAGATTCTACCATTGAGGATATGAAAACATTTTCTCATGCTGTAGTATTAATGAGGAATGTGATTTCCCGGCTTCTCAGTCATTTCTTGTAGGGGACACAGATATTGTCCAGCGAATGCACCTCTATAATATGTCAGTTTTCGTCTTTCTTCTCAGAAATGAATTTGCCTCGCTAGCCTTTGACTATCTTTCAGATCCAACAATGGAAATACACTCCTTTGTAAGTCTTGCAAAAGTACATGGGCTTATCACAGACTTTCCAGCAATGGCAAGTGCATATCTTGGCAATGCCTGTATTGGTCCTCCGACAGGAACTGAGTATCAAATGTTCCTTGTTTCCCCTGACTCACTAGAAGTGCTCAGTGGTTCTTTAAAGCACTGCGTGATCTGCTGCTTGTTTAAGCCCAAATGTTATCGAGTTGCGTTTGAAGCCCTTTTAACAATAATACCAAGGGGCACGGTGATGCTTCTTCTTTTTATGATCATTTCAAATGAAACGTTTCCCTCTCTGGATTCATACGAGTTATAGAGGCAACTTCATCAATAGATAAATTTACATATCTCTCACGCCACTGTCAGTACTGTGCGTAGGAAAAGTCGAGCTCGATTTTTTCATAAATCAATGTCGCTGTACTTATCACCAAAATATCAATGCAAAGACTTCATGCCTCAATAATTTGCCATGGTGCCACTGTTACGTTAAGTTGAGGTTATAACCGTTTGACTGGGGATGTTTGGTCTCTACAGGGCTCTTGGCGCAGGACAGATTCCTGGGCCAGGTATCCCGACACGTTCTTTTACCAGAATTGGGATGACCCCTCCTGCTACAGTGTTTTGTACCCTTTCTATTGATTCATATGATTCGTTGTGTATATTTCTGATCAAGAATCAAGTGCGAGAAGCAAACTAAAATTAGAAAATGTATGTATCTATCTCCCAACGGCCACAAATGTCTGTCGTCACGTTTATCTCGCATGAACACCTTTAGGTATTCTCTTTCAGAGATTTTGATCATATTGCGTGAAATTGCGAGCCTGAAGTCTGCTTCTTCAACCAGCGGATTCGGCTACTGAAAATGGATGAAGAAAATCGCATGAGAGATTTCTATTGCTGGTACCATGTCAGGCAGTGGACAGAGGAGCAGGTGTAATGATGCTCTTTTTCTTTTTAAATGTTTATGACAGTCAGAGGTATTCAGAAGAACAGCCAGGCAGAATTAATGGAGCATTACAGAAAACTAGGCCAGCATTATTCAATGCAGCTACACAGGCCACACATCATGGCTCTGATACCATGTTAAACACACATGGTGAGCGGGAACAAATAGGAAAGATAAATCATGCAGTACCATTTTATTAACAATTTGATATACATTTATAATACATTTGGTGACCGTTGGGATTCACATCCCAAGGTCTCTTGGATTGCTTTGTCCATTCGGCTTCCACACTAACCCATTTAGGATTAGGTGTCCAACATATAGGGCGGTGTTACAGTACGTAAATTATAAAGGAATGCTCTCACTGTGCGGTTTCACATTAGACAGCACTAAAATGGATTGGGCCTCCACATACTTTTGGGTATATATGGGAGGACTACATTAGGTCGTTATCCATCCATAGGTAACCGAGTCATCTGCCTTGTACATTGTGATACACCGAACACAACATTCAGGGAGATTGCCTGCATGTACGTTAAGTCCTTGGTTTACTGAGGCAGTATATTACAGTTCACAGATACTTTGTAATCCTTTTACCTAGATTATCACTCTTTTGTTTTGTTATTTTGATTAAAATTAAATTAAAATTAATTGACTGTAGATAACATCCTCCACATCACTCCTTAGTTGATCTTAGGTTGAAACATATGGCAACAACTTTGGAGACCACTGATCAAGGAATTCCTTTTGATGGGAATCCTAGTCCTTTTTCTCATTTCGGAAATATTGGTGCTCCTTATATGGCTACATTGTCCCTTTCGGGACTTACCATCGGCTTGCTAGTATGATTTTTCTCAACCTCCTTGGCCCCACAACTGAATACTCCTACAACTGGAAAAAATCAACCTCCAGTTGATCCTAAAGTTGACCCTTTGCCTTCTTCTTCGGTTGTTTCTTCCTCCCCTTCTTCCTCTTCGCTTGGTGAAAGTATTGGCACTAGTAACTAGGTGTCTAAGAAGAAGAATAAAGGGAAGAAGAAGAAGAAGAAGCAAATTCAACAGGGGGCAACCAAGAAACCATTGCTTCAAATGCGATTTCTGATGAGAAGCCATCTGATAAGCCTCACAAACTGTGATATCCTTGCAAACTTTGTATGGGGGAACATCTTCTTGGAAATTGTTCTAGTATTCCTTAGATCTTAGAAGAATGGTCTTCTCATTTTCATCATCCCATGTCATCAACTTCTGAGGATCATGCTGGTAACACACCATTAACTAGTGGTAGTAAAGTTCATGGAAAGAAGGGTAAATTTAAGTTTCCTTGTAGGGTATGTGAAGGGAATCACCCCATTCACCTTTGTCCCTATTTAGATGAAGCCCAAAAAGTGTTGCCTAACCATCCTGCTTCTATGCAGCGTCTTCCATCTGGTTACAGGAGACTCTCCCTCAATCCTTCACTAGTTGATGAAGTGACTAACCCAAATTAAGCGTTGATCAAATCCACTCTCTCCGAATGTGAATCCCATGAGTCTATACCTAACTAATCATAGTTTAAGGAAACAATTGACCCGATTTCACGTTCAATTGATCGTACCTTTCCCGTCGAGAGTGAGTATGATACCACTTAGGTTCTTTTTGTTTCTTTGGATTCCAGTGAGCTTGGAGGCAACCCTCATGTTCCATCAAGACAGGAGGAAAACCATCTCATTCTCATAACTCAAGGGGGTAATTCTCCCATTCTTATGGTATCCCTGCAAGTAGTCTAGTCACTTCCCTTGATTGGAATCCATTTGAAGGATGTCGTCTTCCTTCTTATGTGCCTCTCTCGATCGTAGTACAGGTTTATAATATGATTGTATCTAGCACTATATAGATGAAGGTGCATCTATGAGTATCCTTTCCTCTACTTCTTGGCAAGCGCTCGGTTCGCTGCCACTTGTGCCTATTACCCAAAATCTGTTTCCTTTTAATAGAGGAACTAGTCAACCATTAGGGATCCTTCCTCAGTTGTCTATTACTTTGGTAGGAAAATTTGTTTATCTCAATGTGATGGTAGTCCTAGGCCCTTTAGGCTAAAATTTAATTCTTGGGCATGACTATGTTTATGACATCGAAGCTATTGTTTCAACACTCTTTCGAGTGATGTGTTTCCCACATGAAAGCAGAATTGTCACCGTTGACCAGATTTCATTCCCCAACCCAAATATGGCTTCTAGTCAACCATCTTCCCTAAATGGTCCTTTTGTCCCAATGGTATCTTCCCCACCATGATTCAATTATGTGGCAACCCATTCCATGCCTACGTCAACTGATGATCAATTCTATGATGTTGTGCATTATGTGCTGGGGGCATTGGAACTAGATATCTCTAATGGATTATCAATTCCGTGATCTTGTGCATTATGTACTGGGGGCATCGGAACCAAATATCTCTAATGGATTCCTTGCTACGTATCCCTTCCAGAGCATTGTTCTCTCATCTTATGAGAACCTCTTAGAAGTCATGACCTCTTATAGGTCGCAAACAAGGAATATGAGCATAGTTCCTAGTTTTGTGTCAACCACGTTAAAAATGAAACAAAAGGAATGAGCATAGTTCATTGTCTTGTGTCAAGCTCGTTAAAAAATGAAACAAAGGGTATGATGATAGCTCCTAGTCTTGTGTCAACCTTGTTAAAAAATGAAACAAAGAATATGAGCATAGTTCCCTGTCTTGTGTCAAGCTCGTTAAAAAATGAAACAAGGAATATGAGGATAATTCTTTTATTATGTCAACCTCATTAAAAAATGAAACAGGTCCCAGAGCATAGTTCCTTGACTTGTGTCAAGCTTGTTAAAAAATGAAACAAGGAATCTAAGTAGAGTTCCTTGTCTTGTGTCAAGCTCAATAAAAAATGAAACAAGGTCCCCTGTAGCAAAGTTCCAATTCAAGTCTTTGATTAGATCTTGTAAAATCCCAGTCAATTCTTTCACTTGATCTCTCAAATGAACCTTCATTCCATCCACTTGATAGCCATGAGTATTCTACTTAGGTGAATGTAATGAAGCTTGGGGGGCATGTACCTAGAATTGATTCACCATGTTGGGGGCATGTAAACCAATCTCAAGCATAGTTTTTTCTAGTTTCAAGCTTGTGTAAAAATGAAACCATCTCCATTTTAACCCTCATGCTTGTCATTCTATTAGCCTCTTCTATCAAATGAGCCTTGGTTTTTCTTCTTCCATCATCACTATATACTTGGCCATTCATACACTTTCACTCGGTTGTTTTACGCTTTTTGAGGAACAGTGGCAATGAGTGGTATTATTAGCTAGCCTCTTCACACAAATCAACATGTTTTGAGGAGTTCCAACATCACTGGAACAAGTTGATATCCTAGAAACCACTCGTTACTCTAAGTGGAGTTCTGTTTAAGCTCTTTTCAGACTCTTGAAATATGAAAATATTTTCAAGCACTTGTCCCTTTCAGCTCGTAAACGGATTGGAAATGACATCTACTCAGTATAAGTTTAACCCTTTTTCAGACTGAGATAGATTACTTACAAAAAAGGAATACGTTGATCGAACATGGTCAATAGGTTCTCTCTTGTATTATCTTACACTTTTTTGGACTTGAGAGACAAATTTACGAAAAAGAACTTGTGGAGTTTTCTTTTTGTCCCTTTAAAAACTCTCTAAACATGAAAAGGACTAAGTTGTCATTGTCTTCAAACTCGTTAAAACATCAAATAGTGACAAACTTTTCCGTCATGACAAGACCAAGTTTCACCTTCACTAGGCTCGTTAAAACATCACATAGCAATAGATTCACCTGAAGGGTGGAATTATACTACAAACATGTGTTATCCTCCTCAAGATTGTTAAAACATAAAGAGGTATTGGTCAGCAATGACTGGGGAAAATTGGAAAAGGGTAAACCACTTTATGGTAGCAGGTCGCTCTTGAACATGACACTTTCACTTCATCTCTGTGACTACTTGGGTTGGGTTATCTTCTTGATGGTTACCTTACCAATGGTCTATCATACCATCCATTAATTTGGTTTTTGGTCAATGCTACCAATTCATTTAGTGTCGCCAACATGTTCAAGAGAAGTCACTCAGTTAAATTCATCCTTTGCAATACTCATAAACCTTCATTTTCATGACTTCCATTCCTGAACCTTATGTCATCAGTTACATTCTGTCTGCAAAAATCATTACACTCATGTCATGTCGTTGATGTGGGATACATCAAAGCCCTCCTATGATGAGTCACTTCTTGTCGACGTCAGCACATTATCCAAGAAGTTGACTTACAAACACCCTTCCAGTACCTTGAGACTTGCATACATCAACGGAAAGTTTATCACTTCTGGCGATTGGTTGACATAACCAGCCTTCGACCAAAAGACTATGTATTGTCTTCAACATCAAAACATCCATTCACACCATGCAAAATGTATTGCATTACCTTGAGGATCATTATCATTATTGGTGATTTCTCTTGCATCTGTTAATAGCTTACACTATTGGTTGATAATCAATCGGTGTCTTCCCATGTTTGACACTAGATCACATATACACATGGTTAGACTCGTACTCAATCAAATGATTGAATGAGATAGAAGACCCTTGATATAGTTTCATCCATCCAGGGTGCAATTGTAGGAGAGTACTAAATCATCTATACGATGGCTTTACACATATGGTCCTCCTATCATGGGTCTATATCTATAGATGACTATTTGATTTTTGTACGTGTAATGAAAAGTTTATATGTTGAGCATGGATATGCCTTCCCTTAGCGATTCATCAAAAATCCAAAAAATCATGCTATTGTGTATTGTAATTGATGCACTTCACCATCCACTTCAGAACCTCCTCATCACATCGTAAACCATATCACTCGACATTATCATTTTTGACTTCATGCTTTAGGGGGCAGCTATTATAAGTTTACTTGGGCACACCACTCTCAACATTCATATCAATACAATCAAGGCTCATCAAACCCTAATTTAGTTGCTACATACCCTAGACAAGTCATCACAATGAATGCCATCATTCTTGAGAGTTTCCTGGCCTGAAGACATCCTGAAATAACTCATTGAGGGACCAGCGCAACCTTGGTTAGGGGCAAATGCACTACAAAGCACCTAGGCCCACTTTGACCTTCACTGGGCAAGATTGAGTGAAATCTTCTTAGGATTTTGGGAATATTTCTACATTCTAAACAATTCTAGAAGATTCCCACCTCTTATTCTCTCATCCCTTCCTTCATGGAAACTAACTCCCAAATTGGAAAGCCATTAAATGCCCAATTTATGACAAAACCACCTCCATTTCCCTATAAATCGAGCAATCATCATAGTGATTAGGGGCTAGACTTTGAAGAATTGTAAGGAGATATTGTTGTTTTGAGGTTTGAGATCATAAGCAAGTATTGTTATGCTACCGAAGTTTCGTGCTTTTGGTGTGAGGAAGGATGGAACTCAAGCTAGATGAGTGACATCGGATCCAACTTCTTTGGTTGTAACTCTTCCTTCTACTTAATAATGTTGTTTACACCTTTTCCTGCATTCTTGACTTTATGTATGATGGTTCTATGTGTAAATGATTTTGATTCAATTTGCTTATAGTAGATAGATCTCTTTCTTTGATTGGTTTTTGTCCTCTATTCATGATTGCAGGTATTGATTGAGCAGATTTAGTTCGAGAAGGAGCGATAAGAGCTATTCAAAGGAGACAAAGGGAAGCGAAAGATAACAAGTAGGTCCCTTGTCTTATTTATAATCTATAGGAAATTGTTAAACTCTTTAATTTCTATGTTCTAAGTGTAATTACCCACTTAAGGAAGTTGTCTTTATCCGTAGATGCAAAATTCCACATAAAAAATAGGGGCACAACAACAACAATAAGAGATACAATGAAAATATCATTAGGGGAATCACTAGTATTATAGGGACCTAACTACAACAATCCTCCAGTCACTATGTTCCCTTGTCACCCTTTGCTGTCCTTCTAGGCTTCCAATTTGTTGTTGTATGTCCCTAGGAAATCAATTCAAGGCACCCTAAAACTCTCAAAATAGCTACAATAAGGAGTCTCACACCTAAACAAGGGTTTACACCTTCCGTTTTGGTTGCGGTGTCTACTTAGGAGCTGTGGCAAGGTGAGAGGACCCTTACTAGGTATCTTAGCCTCTCAAAAAGCCTCCACGCATGTTATTGTAACATCATCACCTATGGCCTAAAACAGAATATCCAAACCACTATAATAATGAATATAAAACCATGTAAACCTTACCTCTAATATGTGGTTTTGTTTAGCAAGGGAGACATGTCAAAAACTTCTCAAAAGTGTGCTATTTAAATACCTTCTAGCTACGACCTTCTTCATAGAGAAATACACACCAAAATATAGAGAAGAACCTCTCCTAAACTCGGTTTCCTATCTCCTTATCCTTGCCTCAAATATGCACTTCAAATGCAAAGGCATTCTTGATGTTTTGATGTTCTTCTTGGATGAGTAATCATCCTCCACAACACCTCTTATTTATACTAAGTAAGAGGGCTTCTTCCAACATCATTCTATGGCTTTTACAACATTCTCATGCCTTATTCACTCCAAGCCAAACTAGACATAAATATGCAAAACCAATACTTTGACTTCAAAAATTCATAACTTCATTTCTAGAGCTCTGATTTGGGTGATCTTCGAAGTGTTGGAATCGACACGCCAAGCTTTATCACTTCAAATTTTTTCATGCTCAAATTGATCATGGTTTTTGCCCAAATAACAATGGGTGAAAAAACCTAAGGTTAGGTTCCAAGCCCACAAGCCTACTTATGGTGCTTTTCCCTCCAAACCCCAAACACTAGGGCTTGGAGTACCGCCCAAGCTACACAAAAATCAATACTCACTCTTAGCGAGGGAGGTACTTCCAAGACTAGGAAGTAACCATCATGATCTAGTGACACCAACACATTTGGCATCCATCACTACAACAAACATTGTAGAATGAACTCGCCAATCTCGGTAGTTCCTCTACCTCATGACATCTAAACCTGATGATATTGAACCTCAATAGGGTTTTTCTCTCTGAGGCTAAACTCCCTTTGAGCCTACACTATCTCCATTGGCTTAGTCCTTCAAGCACTCATCCTCCTAGATCAAATACCACTCATGCAAGTCCCACCAATCTTGGATATGCAACATCTTGATCCAATGAAGACTCTAGTCTGCCAACCTGTAGTCCATCACATGAATCCACCTCTATCAACCCGATGATGTCCATGCAAAAATAAATCTCAATTTATCCCAAATATCCATGAAAAATCAATGGAAGTCCATGATCAACAATCTACCCTACAACAAATTATTGTTCACCAGGCTCACCAACAATCCACCGGAACACCTAACCAATCTTGCTGCTAAGCCAGTAGAGATCACTTTTACATGTCCTTAGCTGAACCCTCTACTCCACAATCTAGATAGCCAGAAATCCCTCTAAGTTTCTTCGCTATGAACACTCTGATTCATTGTCCCTTAAAGTAGTATAGATATGCTATGATACCATGTTTAATTTCTACGATCTTCGGTCTAGGAGAGAACTTAAAATCTTTGATGCTACCAAACTAGGAATCTCAACGATACTACTTTGCATAGAAAAATATAAACAATAGTAAATCACATATGCATAGAATATAGACAACTTTTTACAATTTTTTACAATAAACCAACTTCGTTATATTAATCCAAGTGATATAATACAATAGTCTAGGGCTCCCGTACAAGGGATAATGGACCTCATACATCCGCTAGTACAAGATACAAAACTAGGGCTTGGTGTCAATAGGTCGATGACCAATCTTCCCTCAACAAGATAATCTGACCATCTGGTTGATGTAACACACTCTCTTAGCTCCTCTTAGTCATACCGTCTAACTGCCCGGTCCTACGGTTCCTGATCTATAGCTCCTACCTCTATCAATGCTCCAAGTCCATCTAGCCACTGAATCTTAGATATCAAATCTACTCACTAATTTATTGCTTGTCCATCAATGCATCAACACATTGAGAATCTTGTTGATTTGTTCACATCTCCACTTGTGAACAATTCTCAATTGCCCACTGCTGCTCCTTAGCTACTCAGGGACTTCAACCCACTATGGTCTTCCTGTGTTGCACCAATGAAGGCCAACATAGGAAAAATAGGGCTGCCACCTATCGCTGCAAGACGTCCATCTCCCAAAATGAACATGAGCTAGGAGGACTACCCATCTTCTGCTGTAGATTTCCTTCTCCACACATAAGTCTTGGACTCCACAAACTACTCCTGGTTTATCAGAACCTTGAGCTCAACAAATGCCTCTCTCTCATCTACCTTTGTCCATCAATATGTTTCTCACTAGGCTCCAACTTGGAAACTATCACACTATCCTCCAATAGACCATAAATGCACAATACATGTTCACACTTGTTCCACTCTCACGCTTCCCTCCAATAGTCCACAAGTGACCAAGCTCGCGCTATAGCATTTGCACCTAGTTAGGGCATCCTCAAACCTAGGAGACCCTTCTATTGGTTTCCCATAGAGTCATAGACATATCCATATCTTCCCTTTGCTCTATAATAGAGGATCTATTACACAAATATAGGCTCCAACAGCATCGCTTCACCTAGGACATCGATCCAACTCACATCCAATTATCAACAAGAGATCATATACAACTCCTTGTTGCTACTCTCTTGCCTAGTATTATGTGCACACCGATGTAGCTTCCTATCTCTAGTTAGTGCATCCAAAAATCATTCAAAAATCCTCTACAATAGTCCTTGAATCATTGTGTTCACTTGTCACCCTTTTCTATCCTTCTAGCGTTATAATCTACTATTGTATGTCCCTAAGAAACCACCTCAAGGCACGCTACAGTTATTGGAACAACTACAACAAGGTGTTTGACACCTGAACAAGGGTTTACACCTTCAGTTTGGGTTGTGGTGTGTTAAGCTATGGTATGTTCTATGCTTAAAATAGTTTACATATTTTTCTTATTATATTCCACAGATTAACAATCACATGTACATAAAGTAAAGTGCAGATAGAACATTAAATGATCAACAGAAAACAAGCCAAGACAAGAGACACAAGATGTGGCAGCTAGCCAGGGACAAACCCCACAGTGTGTGGGGCAACCCTTTGATCAAATATTCTTTTATCTTAAATAATTCAGCAGAGAAAAATAGTACAATAAATCTGATTTATATTAGTAGTAGCAAAACCCTAGATTAGCAACATCAACATTAGTGGCTTCATCATCAAAACTAGGGCAGATGATATCTCGCAAACTGTCCACCGGATTGGTTTGATTCCACCACCAAAAGTTGAAGCCTTCAGAGGAGGTTCAAATGAACCTACAATGAAGTTATTATGAGGATATCTTCAGGTCCACTTAGGTCAAAGTTTGGATCTGCAGTTGCAGCTTCAGTTTCAGCAGCTTCCTTCAAACTAGGGCTGTCGATATCTTGCAAACCGTCTGTCAGATTGGCTTGATTACACCACCAAAGGTTGCAGCCTTCATAGGAGGTTTAGATGAGCCTACTGTGCAGTTCTGATGAGGAGATATTTAGGTCCACGTATGTCAAATTTTGGATCTGCAGTTACAGCTTTAGTTTTAGCAGCTTCCTTCAAACTAGGGTAGTTGATATCTCGCAAACTGTCTGTCTGATTGGCTTGATTCCACCACCAAAAGTCGCAGCCTTTAGAGGAGGTTTAGATGAATCTACAACACAATTTTGATGAGGAGATATTTGGTTCCACGTAGGTAAAAGTTTGGATCTGCAGTTGCATCTTCAGGTTCAACAACATCCTTCCACATGTGTGAGAGAGAGACCCTTTTCTGCATAGTAGAGAAGAGATTCTTTTATGTGCAGTAGAGAGAGAGAGATGTGATGAGATGAGTGAGTGAAAATGAGGAAAATTCCTCCTATATTTGTACATAATGTTGATGTTTGAATAGATGCGACTGTTGGGCTTTTGAGCCTACATGAGTTGTAGGTCGACTTGATAATAATTCCATAATAAAAATAAATTCATATCTCCATAAATACTTATCAAAATCAGATGATCTTTAGATCAATCCTACACCTCTTGACAAGAGGAATATAATAAAAATACTATCAGCCATGAATAAGATGACCCACATGAAGTTTTGCCCTAGTTGCCAATTTAACACTCCCTCTCAACTAGGGAGAACTTCGTCTACAATCTGTCTGTCAGTCACTACTATTCATCCATCAAATGCACTACCCTATACAACCTGACCCTTGCCCTGCTCTGCTCTATTCTACCTGTTCTGCTTTGTCTTGTTCTGCCCTGTACTGATCTGTACTACTCTGCTCTGTTCTGCTTAGCTTTTGTTTTGTTCTATTCTGCTTTTGTCTGAATTATGAAGAAGAAGAAATGATCAAGGATGTATCATGATGACTTAAAGTCAACCTCAGAGTATGTACCAATGGTCCCAAACTAGTCTCAACCAACCTGAAGTCAGTGTCATAGTATGTACAACTCCTACCACTAGCTCGAGACCAGTAACATCCTCCACTGACTCAAAGTCAGTCTCAGAGTGTGTACCATTGGTCCCAGACCAGTCTCAACTGACCTGAAGTTAGTGTCATAGAATGTACCACTCCTACCACTAGTCCCAGACTAATATCATTGATCCCAAATCAATGGAGCTCATTCTAGCATAGGGAGTACAATAGATACAACGATGCATCCATCGGTACTACTATGGTCCCTAACTTCATTTCCCTGCTCATTGATCATATGAGAGGTGCTTCCCATGAGTCCCAGACTGCATGGGTAAGATGCCTCGATAGGAGAATTAATCAATCTTGTCCTCACATGAGAACACATCAATCCTACTACAATTGCCATGCAGAGCACATCAATCCAGGCCTCACAGGAGAACACATCAATTCTACTACAATCACCATGGAGAACACATCAATCCAGGCCTCACAGGAGAACGCATCAATCCTGCTACAATCACCATGGAGAACACATCAATCCAGGCGTCACGAGAGAACTAATCATCCTGTTACACAGGGAAGCAAATCATCTTGTTCCACAAGAGAGAAAATCATCTTGTCCCAGAAGAGAGTGAATCATCTTGTTCCAATGCACACCACGAGGGGAGGGTGAGTCACCCTGTGGTCGTATATTGATACAGTAAGAACCATAATCCCTCAGAGCTCCTAGAGCTCAATGTATGCAACATGTAGGACCCTTGTACAAGGGTTTCTTGATGACTCCAAGTCGTTTGGAAAAATCACAGATTAGATCTTTCCTCAGGGCTTTGACAAGGTGTATTGACTTATACATCATCTTAATGTGATGGAGCCTCCTTGCTCATTGACTTACCATATCCTAGATGATGCCTATCTACTGGAGCAATTGAAAAATATGGGATTCCTCAATAATCGAATCCCACCTCTGGTTGTTAAAGAGAATCACAGTGGTTTGTGTTCAAACAGCTTACTGAATAGGTTCCCCAACTAGACAGCTTCATACGAGATCATACTTGTAGATATGTATCCGGTCTCAGTGGTGCTTATGGAAAATGACCTCTGCTTCCTACTCATCCATTATATCGAAGTAGAATACAAAGCGAAACAACACTAAAAAGTGCTCCAGTGATCCTCCACACTACCTGCCTAATCAGTATTCAAATAATCATGCAGTTTCATATTTTCAGCAGTGTATCTCAATCCATGAGAGATTGTGTCCTGAAGACATCTCAGAAGATTCTTGGCACCAATCTAGTGAGGCTGAACCAAATATGAGCTCACAATGCTAACTGCAAAGCATATGTTCGGATGGATGTTCACCAAGAACATCAACACGAATGAGTTTTTGAAACTAGGCGTTTTGCAAATATGGTCCGACATCACTACCATATACCTTTTGAAAGTTAAGATCCTTGAGGTAGTCATAGGCTTGCAGTCCACCATACCAAATCTTTTTAGAATCCTCACCACATATTTTCCTTCAGATAAGAGAATTTCCCTTGGCTTCTGCCACACTTCAAGCCCTTGGTTCTTCATTCCAAATTCAAAAGCCAACTCTCTCTTATATTTGTGAATGAGAGGGTATGCACCTGTTAGAAAGAGATCATCCATATACAACACCAATATGAGAGGCTTGTCATTTTCAACCTTAAAGTAAAGGTTAGGATCAGCTTCACTCCTAGTGAATCCCAACTTCATCAAGTAGCTATCGATCCTCTCATACCATGCTAGGGGTGGTCGCTTCATCCCATAGAGAGGCTTCTTCAACCTGCATACATGATATTTTCAATCATAAATCTCAAATTATTCGGGTTTCTCCACATAGACCTCTTCTTAGATCGAACGTGCAAGAACGCGGTCTTGACATCCATATCATGTAGGTTCCATCCTTGTGAAGCCATAGGGGCTATGATCAAGTGGATGGTCATATATTTGGCAATAAGTGAAAATATCACATCATAGTCTATACCTCCCTTCTGGGAGAAACCACGAGCAACAAAACGAACCTTATACTATTCTGTACTTCCATCTGCTGCAGATTTACCTTTTGAAGCCATTTTGATGTAACAATTGTCTTGTCATGGGGTCTGGGAACTACTTCCCAGACATCATTCTTCATAATGGTCATAGCATCCTTCCATACTTGATGCTTGACGACATCTGAGAATGATGAAGGCTCATTTTATATGATTATGCTCATACTGGTTAGGTATCCCTGATACCTATTGGGTTTCTTACTTTCATGGAAGGTTCCTTGGGGTGCAGCATGTCTTTTAGCATCATCAAGTATCCCCCTAAGCAATGAAGGCCTCTTCCTGGAAGAAGAAGGCTCAGGTGGCTAAATAGGATCCATCGGTTCTTCCATGTTAGGAATTGTTACATCATCTACCCATAGAGATAGCTTCCAAAATCATACGGTGCCACACCATTCTACTCTGGAGTATGTGGTGTAGTAGTCTCCCTCTTAGTGCCAACCTCAGGTATGCTTGAGTGAACCAACTATAATATATCAGAGGTCTTTCTTAGGCTTGAGGGGAATGGTCCCCTTTTGAGCTTTCCTTCAGCACATCTCGAACATACACCTCTTTTTTCTACTCAGAATTTGGGCATCCCTGTTACCATACATCTTACATCGAGTAGATATTTGTAATGAAGGAGGGCAAACCTCCAATGCCAAAGTTCGGATTGAAGAGATGTTTCATAAGACATGACACCTACTAGACTTTCATCGAACTGATATAATGAATCAACATGAAACCCAAGAGTAAAGGCATCTTTAACATTATTTTTCGATACACGTACCTTATCATCACTAAAGGTTACCTTGTAGCCTTTGTCTTCAATTTCCAAGATGGACACCAGATTCTTTTGGAGGTCAGGTGCATTTAATACATCCTGGAATTTCTAGCCTTCTTGAATGGTTGTCCTCTTCCTTGATTTCCAGCATTCCTTTTACCTTTTCTATTGAATTTTCCATCCCATTGATTACCATGAGAGGGATTTTGATCATTGTCACAGTGAGAGTCTTTTCTATCAAGGCATTCCCTTGCATAGTGACCTGCTTTATTGCAAATGTCAATTTAGACTCGGAATTATTTCTTTTCTTAGCATGAGAATAAAAGTTAGCAGGAGGACCTTTAGGCAAGGGAATTTCGTGCTCTTCTACCCTTGTTTCTTCTAGAATGCATCTAGCCATTAATTCCTTGAAACCAAGAATTACATGATTGTTCAGAAGAGTAATCTTGAACACGTACCATTCGGATGGTAATCCTCCAAGAGTTGTGAGTGCCATTTCCCTATTAGTAATAGTCTCCCCAATAGGTAGGAGATTGTTCTTGATCTCGGTGATTCTTAAGTTGTATGCTTGCATACTATCATCTTTACCCTTCTTGATTTCCCTCAGCTTATTTCTAAGAAACAAAAATTGATTTGCATCATTATCTTTAAATAAACTCACCAGTCTATTGTAGATTTCCTTGGAGGTGTTCAGATCAGAGATGTAGGCCACCAAGTGCTTTTCGATAGAGTCCCGGATGATCTTTGTCCCGGATGATCTTCTTTGTTTTGACTTCTCTAGTTTTCCATTTGTACCTGGTAGCAGCTGATGCATTTGATGGAGGCTCAACAACATTGCCTCTCACATGGTCCAACGCTCCTTGTTCTTCTAGAATAGCCTTGCCTATCTTCTCTTCAGTGATTGCTCTTACTCTTGCTCGGGCTTTGTCTTCACCTCAGCTCTAATACCAGGTTAAGTTATGATGTGTTCTATGCTTATAATAGTTTACTTCTTTTTCTTATTATATTCCACAGATTAGCAATCACATATACATAAAGTGTAAGTGTAGATAGAACATTAAATGATCGACAGAAAACAAGCCAAGAAAAGAGACACAAGATGTGGCGGCTAGCCAGGGACAAACCCCACAATGTGTGGGGAAGCCATTTGTTCAAATATTATTTTATCTTCAATAATTCAGTAGAGATAAATAGCACAATAAATCTGATTTATATCAGCAGTAGCAAACCCTAGATCAGTAGCATCAACATTAGTGGCTTCATCATCAAAACTAGGGCAAACGATATCTCACAAACCATCCGTCGGATTGGTATGATTCCACCACCAAAAGTTGCAGCCTTCAGAGGAGGTTCAGATGAACCTATAGAGCAGTTCTTATGAGGATATCTTCAAGTTCACGTAGGTCAAAGTTTGGATCTACAGTTGCAGCTTCAGTTTCAGCAGCTTCCTTCAAACTAGGGCAGTTGATATCTTACAAATTGTCCATCAGATTGGCTTGATTTCTCACCAAAAGTTGTAGACTTCAGAGGATGTTCAAATGAACCTACAGTGTTAGTTCTAATGAGGAGATCTTTAGGTTCATGCAGGTCAAAGTTTGGATCTGTAGTTGCAGCTTCAGTTTCAACAGCTTCCTTCAAACTAGGGCAGTCAATATCTCACAAACCGTTCGTCGAATTGGCTTGATTCCACCACCAAAAGTTGCAGCCTTCAGAGGAGGTCTATGTAGGTCAAAGTTTGGATTTGTAGTTGCATCTTCAGGTTTAGCAGCTTCCTTCCACATGTGTGAGAGAGAGACCCTTTTCTAAGCAGTGGAGAAGAGACTCTTTTCTGCGCAGTAGAGAGAGAGAGATGTGATTAGATGAGTGAGTGCAAATGAGGAAACATCCTCCTGTATTTATACACAATGTTGATGTTTGAATAGACGTGATTGTTGGGATTATGAGACTAGATGAGTTGTAGGTTGGCTTGATAATAATTCCATAATAAAAATAAATTCATATCTCCATAAATACTTATTGGAATCGGATAATCTTTAGATCAATCCTACACCTCTCGATGAGAGGAATCTAATAAAAATAGTATTAGCCATGAATAAGATGTCCCACATGAGGTTTGGCCCTAGTTTCCAATTTAATATGGTGTCCCCTTAGGAGTTGTGGCTAGGTGAGAGGACTATTACTAGGTCTCTCGGCCTCTCAACAAGCCTCCACACATTCTATTGTAACGTCATCACCTGCGGCCAAAGACATAGTACCCAAACCACTATAATCATGCATAGAAATCCCTTTAAAAGTTATCTCTAATCTGTGGTTCTGTTTAGCAAGGGATAAATGCCACAAATTGCCCTCAGGACCTCTCTTTAAGTACCTTCTAGCTGCGGCCTTCTCTAGAGAGAAATTTGCACCAAAATGCAAAGAAGGACCTCTCCTAAACTTGTATCCCTGTCTCCTGATCCTTGCCTCAGATTTGCACTTCAAAAATAGAGATATTATCGATGTTTTGATGCTCTTCTTGGATGAGTAATAGTCCTCCACAAAACCTCCTATTTATAATAAATAAGAGGGATTCTTCCATGTCACTCTAGGGATTTTACAACTATCGCATGGCTTATTAACTCCAAGCCAACTTAGATATACTTGTGAAAATCCCATACTTTTACATCAATAATTCATAACTTCATGTCTAGATCTCTTACTTGAGTTATATTTGAAGTGTTAGAATCGTCACACCAAGCTCTATCACCTCAAATTTTCTCATCCTCAAATTCATCATGGTTTTTTCCAAAATCTCAATGGGTGCAAAACCTCAAGCTTGGGTTCCAAGCCCACAAGCCTTCTTGTGGTGCTTTTCCCTCCAAACCTCGAACACTAGGGCTTGGAGTACCTCACAGGATACACAAAAATCAATTGCGGGGGGGGGGGGGTAAAAGTTTTATGTTTTAGTGCCATTACTTTTTTTCATATTCTACATAGAAAAGCTTTTCCAATGACACGAATCACATCAATCAGAGTCTATATGCAAAATTTATTCCATTCAAAAGTTGACCTTCCTATTTTTAACAACCATAAATCAAGAGGATTCCATGATAGCCCCATTATTCATGGAAAAGGGGCTAGCCATGAAATTATGATGAATAATACTCTAGAAGAGTCTAAATTATAACTATGGTTAATAGTTGAGGCAGTCAAACCTAACCACTAGAAGGCTATAAGGTTGTGTTATAACAAGGCCACTAGGAGGAAAATGGGTTCTATTATCTCAAGTGAATTTGTTCCATAATTGCGAAAAAATAGTTGAGAGGGATAGGAGATAGAGCACATAGAGAGTATTTTTTATCATCACTAGCCCATCAACCATAGGCCATACCTTGTACTCGCAACCATATTTTCGTTCAGAGAAAGAGAGTACAACGACCTCACCTTTGAGTTGGGTTCTTCTCCCAAAAGGGTTTCCTAGGCATATCTTGTGTTAAACGTGTATGTGAATTTTTATTTCAATGTTTTTTTTATTTTAGGCATAATTATAAAATTGAATTCATGCACTATTGATAGTAAATCTATAGATCAAGAAATATAATAAATATGTAATAATGTATAATTTCATATTTTAAATATAATTCTACCAAACTTGTTTTGATGAACTATCCAATGGAATATCCAAGGTAGTTTACAGAACATATTGGTATCATAACCAGTTTCTTTGGGTTTATTGTAAAAAGTTTCAAGGGATCTAGTTTAGTTTGTCTAAAAGTCATAAAACCATAATCATGGCCAACGAATCTATGAATAACCCTCATGATCTTGCAGAGGAGAGCTTTTCACAGCTGGAATGACAAGTCATGGATATAAATCAAAAGGTAACTCTCCTCATGGCATCCCTAACTAATAATATTGGGATATTTGGAGAATATGGGGGTTCTAATGCAGAGGAAAAATCAGAAGGGGGGTCAGGAAATCAAGAAGAAACATAGAACCAGTTGAAGAAAGAACCTAGAAAAGATCAACCCAGTTCGATTGCCTTGAATCAATCATAAAAGCTATTTAAAATGCAAGAAAAGGTTGATATAAAGTTGTACCACGATGATATCGATGTTCTAAAGCTAAATCAATAGTTGCAACTACTAGAAGTGTATTTTAGTGTCCATCAAACTGAGGAAGAACAAAATATTGTATTTGCACAACTAAAATTAGAGGGCCATGCCCTAACTTGGTTGGAAAGCCACATGGAGACCCTGAGGTTGGAGGGAGAGCCTCCAGTGACTAAGTGGGAGGACTTTAAAACCCTCATTAATTCACATTTTTACCCTATTTGATATGTAGAGGACTAGTGAATTTGATTGCACTACTTTAGGCAAAAGTCAGGGAAAAGCATGCAGCGGTACACTATAGAGTTCATAAATATGGCCATAATGTTGGGTATCTCCCAAAAGAACCCATATATACTCCTCAATGATTTAAGGGGTCTAAAATGCGATTTGTGGAAGCAAGTGATGTTATTCAAGCCCAAATTAGTAGACAAAGGTTGTGTATAGGCACATTACATGGAGAACATTGGCCTAATTATAATTAAGTGGATGGAAGTATAAGGAGAAAAACAACACTTCTAAGTAGGGGAAGAAGAAGAAAAAAGTTGGAAAACATAAAAAATATGATAGCCATAGGAAACCTATGAAAGATTCGAGCAATCACTCCAACTATTGGAACATTGATGACCATACAGAGGAGAAGTGTTGGAAGTTGAATCTAGAGCTTAACCCAAAGAGAAAAAAGAATGAAAATAAGAAGAAAAATCTCATGGCCATTGATTTGAGCAACCAAGTTGAAAGCAACTTGGATGTGGATGAGAAGATCATCTATATATTAATGTAGAAGGAGGAGAATCTAAGTAGCCTATAACAATATGAAGAGAAAGAAATGACCAAACTCTTCCATATAAATATATAGGTCAAGAAGATAAGGATTGATGCTCTATTTGACTTAGTATCATAGGTGAATCTCATTGTAGCACATATGGTTAAGAATTTCATGCTAAAAGTTCGTGATCATCGAAGCCCATATCCATTGGCATGGGTAAATAAGGATTCAAAGTTGAAGGTAACAAAACAATGCAAATTATATTTTCCATTAGTGTTGATTTTATTGTTGAAGTAAGAACTATATGCGATTCCCCTTGAAGTATGTGTAGTTATGTTTGGGAGTCCCTACATGTACATGAGAGATGCAATATTCATGAAAATATCCAACCAGTATCAAATTTTCAAGGATGGAAGATTGTTCACCATCAACTTGCACAAAGGCAAGTTGAAAAGTTTATTGGTGAGTACCAATCAAACGAAGAAATTAATTAGTTCCAACAAGAAGTATGTTTTATTTTTTAAGTGAAAATCATTTTGTAGAAGAGTCAGTAAGAGGCAAGTCATCCCTAGAGTGGTGTACTAAGAAATAAAAGAAACAACTAGAAGAGTTTCTATAGGAATACATGGCTGGGTTTCAAAAGCCTAAAGCGTTACCACCTAAGAGGGAAGTGGAGCACAAGATCCAACTATTTCCGAACTCCAAATTTCCAAACATTGGGTTGTATAGATAATCTATTATAGAACCAACTGAGGTGAATTAATAGTTGTAGCCACTTGTAGAAGAGGATGTAATTTGGCAATACTTGGTGGGTTATTAGATTACACGGCATTGAACAAAATCACACTCAAGAATAGGTGTTCCTGCCTGGTATAGATGATATTCTATATTAGTTGCAGCAAGATAATTACTTCACCAAGATGGACTTAAATTCTAGATATTCCCAAGTTCGAGTTAAAGAAAAAAATACCTAGAAGACCACCTTCAAAACTAGGCAAGGTTTGTAAGAGTGGTTATTCATGCCATTTGGCCTATGTGATGTACCAACGATGTTTAGGATCATAATCAATGATGTATTGTGCCATTTTATAAATTCATTTGTCACTGTCTATTTGGATGATATATTCATATACAGTGCTACCTAGGAAGAGCACCTTTCACATTTGACACAAGTATTGGAGGAATTAAAGAAGCACTAACTACTAGAAAATCTCAAGAAGTGTCAGTTTTCACAATAGTCTTTGGTGTATTTGGGTATGTGATAGGTGGAGGAGATTTGAATATAGATCTTTCTAGGATGGACGTCGTCATGAAATTGTCAGTGCCTAATAGTCAAGCAAAGTCTTTTGGTAGAAATCACACAATAGAATTTTTTGGCCAATGCGTTTTGAACCAACAAGTGTGGTTCATCATCAAGACCAGATGAAGAGGAAGACCATGGAAAAGTCTTAAATAGAGAGCAATGTAGAGACATAATTTCAAGTAACGACTATATTTGAACAATAATATTAATTTATTAATATATTTAAAACAATATTATTAAGTAGTCACTATATTAAATGATCGTTTAATGTAGCCGTCACTTAATAATATTTGGTTTTAATATATTAATAAATTAAATTTATAATTTAAATATTATTGTTCAAATATATCCGTTACTTGAAATTATGTCTCTACATTTCTCTCTATTTAAGACTTTGCCATGGTTTGCCTCTTCATCTGGTGCTGATGATGAACCACACTTGTTGGTTCAAAACACGTCAACCAAAAATTTCTCTTATGTGATTTATATCAAAATAATTTTCTTAATTCATTATGGATCATAGAAGCTTCAATGCAGAAAGTGCCTAATCATGTTTATGAGGCAAAGAGTTTTATTGGGGAAGCACAATCCCTGAGGAAATTCATAGTCTCATTTTTAGTAGTAACAAAACCTCTCAACACCATAATAGCAAGTGGAAAGAGTTTCTAGTGGGGAAAGGGTCAACAGAGGGATCTCTAGGAGCTAAAGAAGAATACCAGTCAAGCACCATTTCTAGCATTACCAAACTTTCCGTATCCCTTTGAAGTGGAGACAGATGTAATTGGGTATGCTATGGGAGTGGTCTTGATGTAGGGAGGGTTATAGCCATAAAAATACCCACTCACCTATGTCAAAAATTCTTTCACTGTGATGTTGATCCACATGTTATTTCATTTGATTTTGTCCTAGAGTGAAGTTATCCTTTATAGTATGGAAGGACGTGTTATACCTTCATTCAGCCAAAGGTAACCACTTAACCCATTGTGTTTGTTTATCAAATACAAAGCAATGAAGATATCCTTCCAAACGTTTTTTCACTATCCTTGTTTTCCCATCATATTGAGGATTATCAAATGAGTTATGAGTTAATTGAGTAGCAAGGCAAGAAAATGATTTCGTCATAAAATTTCCAATGAAAAGGTGATCTTTGACACTTGCACTAATCTTTGGGTTTCCATGTAGATTTTGAATTGTTTCCATTAATGCAGTAGTAATTGTACTAGCTTTAAAAGGATGAGGTGATGCATAAAAGTGTGCATATTTGGTAAGTTTATCAATTGCCACCATGATGACACTCTTTCCTTCAGACTTGGGTAAATCTGTGATAAAATCCATTGAGACCTCCTCCCAATAGTGACTTGGAATGGATAAGGTTTGTAACAGATCTGAGGTCTTAATTTTATTGACTTTATTTTGTTGGTAAACCAAACATTCTACCACAAACTCTTCAATATCATATTTAAGGCCATCCCAAAAAAAATCCTTCTCAACCCTGTGGTAAGTTTTAAAAATCCTAAGTGCCCTCCTAAAGGAGAGGTGTCAAATTCCAAAACAAATTTTTTTATTGAGTTGGGAATTCTTACATATATATAGGATATCTTTGTACCATAATGAGTAATTTTCCCTGATAAATATATCATATGTATTGGGATCTTGCCACAAATTTTAAATAGGTGACCACACCTCTTTTTCATTCTTCCATATCCTCATCCCTTGGTGCACCTGAAACAACATTTAGCTTATTTTTTTTGTAGATGATTTCAAATTCATAACCAAACATCTTAGTGACCTATTTTTGTTTCTCTTCTGAACATAATCTTTGTTCCAAAAAGTATTTAAGGCTATCATGATTTTCTTTTACCTTGAAGTGTCTTCCCCTTAGGTAAGGGTGCCATTTCTTCAGGGCACGCAATATTTGCAACATTTCCTTCTCGTAAATAGGTTTGTGTAAACACTTTCCTTTGATTAGACGAATTTTGAAAGAGATGGTTATTCCTTCTTGTATTAAAGCAAAACCAATTCCATTTCTTGAGGTATCGCATTGCACCATAAAGGTTTTTGTGAAGTATGGAGTAGCTAAAACTAGAGCTTGGCACATTGTCTCTTTAAGATGTTCAAAGGAATTAGTTTCGTTTGGAGTAAAAAAAATGAATCTTCCTCTAGTAATGTTGTTAGAGGTGTAGAGATTTTTCCATAATTCTTAAAAAACTCGCAATAATACCATGTCAACTGGAGAAATCCTCAAAGATGCTTTAGGGTTGTCACAAATTTTCCATTCCTTGATGGATTTAATTTTCATTAGGGTCTACCTTACCACACTCATGAAATATAATATGACCCAAATATTCCACCTCATATACCCCAAAGAAACATTTGGAGGTTTTTTCATACAATTGTTTCTCCTGCAGTAGTTTAAGCACCCTATCAACATGTTGAACATGATCCTTCCATGACATGTAGTAGATTAGTACATCATCAAAAAATACTAACAAAAATTTCCTAAGGAAGGGTTTGAAAATAGAATTCATCAAACATTGAAATGTGGAAGATGCATTAGTAAGGAAAAAAGGCATGACCAAAAATTCATAATGACCTTCATGAGTTCTGAATGGTTTTTTCAGAATGTCTTCATTCTTCATTCTAATTTGATGATATCCCAAACAAAGATCTTGCTAAGTGAAGTAAATTTCTCCGTGTAATTGATCCAACAATTCATAAATGACAAGAATGAGAAATTTAATGACAAGAATGGGAAATTTATCTTTAATAGTGAGCTTGTTGAGCTCCCTATAATCTAGACACATACACCATGATGCATCCTTTCTGTGTATGAATACTACTAGAGTAGAGAAAGAACTTTGGCTAGGTTGAATTATACCTGTATTTATCATTTTTGCAACCATACATTCAATTTTACTCTTTTTGGCATGGGGATATTTGTAAGGTCTGATGTTTGGAAGAACGCTGCCTAGAATCAAGTGAATAGCATCATCATGATCATGAATATGTAGGAGGCATTCGGAAGTATCAAATACCTTGGAATGATTGTCGAATATTCTTTGGAGATCTGGAGAAACAAATGATTTCAATGTTTGAACTTTTAGTGAGCATAATTGTGCAATAATTCCTCATTGTTCTTTCTTCAAAAGATTTGTCATGCCATTAGAGATGATTATCTTCGCTTGTTTCCCTATGACTCCCCTTAATTCAATTTCCTATCTTCCTATGAATATATCAAGAAAATTTCTTGAAAATTTAAATCTATCGTCCCCAATTATTGTAACGATTAGACTCCTAATACAAAATCAGCACAACCCATTGGAATGGAAAGGATTGGAATATTCAAAACATATTCCCCCATGGTTAGATTGATATTATGGCACTTCCCTGAGAATTTTATAGTTCCTCCATTTGCGACCATCACTTGTCACTATGGGGCTAGATATAGAAAGAAATTCAATTCCATGGATATCTTACAATGAATAAAATTATGGCTACTACCTGAACCGATCAATACTATTACCTTTTTGTTGTTGATATATCCTTCTATCTTAAGTGTTTGATGAGTGGAAATTCCTTTCAATTAATTATAAGATATGGTCGGATTCCTACTCTATCTAAAACCATCTTCACCTGTATGGATTCATTATTTAACAACATCAAATCCTACCATGGAAGGGATATGATGGACAACGCATCAAAATTCGAGAAATTAAGAATATCAAGAGCTAAACTTATTTCTTATTACTTTTCTTCAATAACTTATATATATACCCTAATTATAGCTCTTGGATACATCATTAAGATTTGGAGAATATCTATTGACGCATCCCCTGATGATGGACTCACTTGGTAGTCTGAAACGTTGGGTTCACAAAAACTCTATAACAAGTAATTCCTACTCTATCTAAAACCATATTCACCTGTATGGATTCATTATTTAACAACATCAAATCCTACCATGGAAGGGATATGATGGACAACACATCAGAATTCGAGAAATTAAGATTATCAAGAGCTAAACTCATTTCTTATTATTTTTCTTCGATAAATTGTATATATACCCTAATTATAGCTCTTGGATACATCATTAAGATTTGGAGAATATCTATTAACGCATCCCCTGATGATGGACTCACTTGATAGTCCGAAACGTTGGGTTTACAAAAACTCTATAACAAGTAATTCCTACTCTATCTAAAACCATTTTCACCTGTATGGATTCATTATTTAACAACATCAAATCCTACCATGGAAGGGATATGATGGACAGCGCATCAAAATTCGAGAAATTAAGATTATCAAGAGCTAAACTCATTTCTTATTACTTTTCTTCAATAACTTGTATATATACCCTAATTATAGCTCTTGGATACATCATTAAGATTTGGAGAATATTTATTGATGCATCCCTTGATGATGGACTCACTTGGTAGTCCAAAACGTTGGGTTCACAAAAACTCTATAACAGGTAATTCCTACTCTATCTAAAACCATCTTCACTTGTATGGATTCATTATTTAACAACATCAAATCCTACCATGGAAGGGATATGATGGACAATGCATCAGAATTCGAGAAATTAAGATTATCAAGAGCTAAACTCATTTCTTATTACTTTTCTTCAATAACTTGTATATATATCCTAATTATAGCTCTTGGATACATCATTAAGATTTGGAGAATATCTATTGACGCATCCCCTAATGATGGACTCACTTGGTAGTCCAAAACGTTGGGTTCACAAAAACTCTATAACAGGTAATTCCTACTCTATCTAAAACCATCTTCACCTGTATGGATTCATTATTTAACAACATCAAATCCTACCATGGAAGGGATATGATGGACAATGCATCAGAATTCGAGAAATTAAGATTATCAAGAGCTAAACTCATTTCTTATTACTTTTCTTCAATAAATTGTATATATACCCTAATTATAGCTCTTGGATACATCATTAAGATTTGGAGAATATCTATTGATGCATCCCCTGATGATGGACTCACTTGGTAGTCCGAAACATTGGGTTTACAAAAACTCTATAGCAGGTAATTCCTACTCTATCTAAAACCATCTTCACCTGTATGGATTCATTATTTAACAACATGAAATCCTACCATGGAATGGATATGATGGACAATGCATTAGAATTTGAGAAATTAAGATTATCAAGAGATAAACTCATTTCTTATTATTTTTCTTCAATAACTTGTATATATACCCTAATTATAGCTCTTGGATACATCATTAAGATTTAGAGAATATCTATTGACGCATTCCCTGATGATGGACTCACTTGGTAGTCTGAAACGTTGGGTTCACAAAAACTCTATAACAGGTAATTCCTACTCTATCTAAGACCATCTTCACCTGTATGGATTCATTATTTAACATCATTTATTCTTTCTCTAGGGTTGGTTCTTGGTGCATATCCTCCTCTTTTAATGTTTCTTGTTCCTTTTCTTCCTCCTCTTCACAATTTATGTAAACTAATTTCTTCTAAGCACACTTATGACCCTTAGTGTATTTTCTATCACAACTATAACAAAGCCCTTTTTCTCTTTTTTCCTCCAGTTATTGTGGTGTCAACCTTGTAGGTTGTGGGAGGATAGGAGTAACAACACTTCCATCTTTATAGTTGTGAGTGATAGACGTCCTTATTCCCATGAATTGTTTTCAAATTTTCTTGCCACCTTGAATGCCTTCTCCAATGAATTAGGTTCTCAAAGGAAAACCTCATGTTGGATGTTATCCTTTAAAGTCCCTATGAAGACATCAATCCTATGTTCCTCTGGAATATCATTTACCTTGATATTAATTCTTTGGAAGTCCTCAATGTGCTCTGTCATTGAACCCTTTTGTTTGAGATTTATCAATCGGCTAAAGAAGGAATTTCTCTTTGTATCCTCATAATGTGCTACCAATGTTTAAGAAAAAATTGTCCAAGTGACAATTAATTTGCGAGAAAAAATACATTGATAGCACACAAACGAATTTTGTTCTAAACATAAAGAAATAATGCATACCTTTTGTGTGTGTAGAACATCATGTAAGTCACATAGCTGCTCCATCTATAATATCTATTTTAACAGATCCTTTCCATCAAACTTCATCATATATATCTATGAAATGTGCTAGGAATTAAACCTGACATTAGAGCCTCTAAAATCATATTTAATATTCATTTTTTCCTCATCATGATTTTCATGGATTACCTTGTCATCATTGGGAAGCCTTTCTTCTAGCGACTATGCCAAACCTTCCTTCAACCCTTCCATCTTGCCATTCATCATTTCTTCCATGCTTGATTTTAAAGTATCATTCAAAACTCCCATTTCCATTTTTATACCATCTATATTAACATTAAATATGGCTTCAAGTTCATTTTTTGTTGCATTTTGCGAGAAGAAAAATTATTGCACTTGGTCTCGTAGTTTGGATATATCATGTTGCTGTAGGTTTTAACCCCATACAGAAATTACCTGCATACGAATTCTAAATCACAGGAAAAATAAAAATGTGAGAGCATAACACATAAAACACATATACATAGAGATTTCCCACTGGATCCAAAAACCGAGACTACCAGCTTGATTTTTCATTATATTCCTTTCAATGTTACAATACATATTTATACATGCCAAAGCATCCAATACCATGGACTGAAAAACCATTGCGTCCAAAACCATGGACTGAAAACCATAGGTAGGTTCGCCCAACCTAATATAGGGTCCAAAAAATTTTTTGTCGGGGCACTGCCCCGAGCCCCGTAGAGGGGGCCTACCCGCCCCCCTCAAACCCCCCGGACAGGGGGGGT